>PVJA010013308.1:25612-49962 GCA_004027025.1 Myocastor coypus | reverse complement strand
AAAAAAAAATTAAGGTGGATTTAGAAAGGTTAATGTTTAGTTGTTTGATCAATCTTATATACCTATATGTATTAATCTAAACTGATCCGATGATGAAAATATGTAATATAATCATTGTTAAATTTAAACAATAAAAGAATTGAAAAAAAAAACCAAACCATTCATTGTTTCAGGTTCTACAAAAATTGTGTACTGCAATTTGTTAAAATTCCATCCAGTGTTACAGCTAACCTGTTTTATTTATTTGTTTATTTGTTTATTTTTCATTGTACTATCACTGTGTTTTTCTCTTCATAAGTACAAAGCTACACATTTTTTCAAGATGTACCCTACCTAGGGTCAGGAAGATATCTCAGGAGCACAAGTGCCTGCCTGGCAAGTGCAAGGTCCTGAGTTTGATTCCTAGTGCTGGCCAAAAAAAATGTACGTTACTTTTGTTTGGGATCTGTTCTCCCAGTTCTTTTTCAATAGTGATTAGTTTTTGTTTTGGTTTTTGTTCTAATGTACTTGGTACAGTCTCACTACACCGCCTACATTACAGGCGTATGTCACCATGCCCAGTCTCTGTGGCTGGTTCAGTGAGCCCAGGGGCAGGTCCAATGTGGCATGTCATATGGGGGATCGAACCCTGGTCCCTGTACTTGCCTAAGCAGTCACTTAGTCCACTGAGCTATCTTGAAGGCCCTAATAGCGGTTAGTTTTATACAGTATTTTAAAAAGAAAATTTGTCTTCACTTAGAAGGTACAATGCAATAAAAACAATGATCAAGTTCCCCAATCTTCTGGTAAAGTAGCTGCCTGTGACCACTGGTAATAATGGCAACCAAAAGTATATTGTTGGAGCTGGGCGTGGTGGCTCATGCCTGTAATCTCAGAACTTGGGAGCCTGAGGCAGGTGGATCAGTGAGAGTTCGAGAAAAGCCTGGGCTACAAAAGTGACCTCAATGTCAGCCTGAAATGCATAGTGAGACCCTGTCTCAAAAAGGCAAAATAATAATAATAATAAAATAAAATAAAAATAAAAAGTATATTGTTGGATCAGCTTAAAGAATTCCCTTGCTTACATAAATCTCGCACTTACTGTCCATTGTGCCTTACATCATGTGGTTTACTTGAGACTTGCTCAATGTCTGTTTTATAAGTATGTTCATAGCAATTAATAGAGTAGGTAACATACTATATATATATGGAACCCATTTTATACACCCTGGAGATACAGCAGTGAGCAAAGGGGAAAAACCCCTACAAATCTACCCTACAAGGTATTTCTTTGTGAAAGACAAATAAGTGGCACTAAGTTATTGCTTATCTTTGTTGTTGGAAGGTGATGCACCAGTATTGATGCACGGAAATAAAAACAGAATGAACATGAAGAATGGTATTGTAATTATCAATGTGGGCTAAAGTTAACTATATGTGAAATGTGACGTCAGATACAAACTCCAGTAGAGATAAAGGAGTTAATCCTGCGAATCTCAGGGAGAGCTCTTCCAGAGAAGCTAACAGCTGGGGCATGCACTGCCAAGTGCAGTACACAGGAAACTGGGACAAATGGGCAGATCAGCCGTTGTTACCAGCTCCAGGCAAGGAAGAACAGATCAGTGGGCAAGGATCCTAGAGTAACAGCGCACAGTACTTGAATACCATTAGCAAATCACCAGGCTTCAAGAATTATCAGAAAATTTCAAGAATTGTTTTACTTTGCATGAGTTGGTGCACTTGAATGAACTTTTCTTTTTTCTTGAGGTACCAGGTACTGAATTCAGCACTTGGTGCTTGCCGTGCAGGTGCTTATCCTACTGAGCGATCTCCACAGTCCTGGGTGAACTTAGGAGAGGAGAGCAATACGGTACCAGGTTTGACTCACTGAACATATGAAACTGAAAAAGATTTTCATTGGATACAAAACACTGTGATTACTTATCATAGTGAACATACACATGTTATTGTTAATATAAATTTAAATTAGAAGAAACTTACAATAAAATAACCTTCATTAAGCAGTGCATTTTTCGTCATCTGTTAATAATTGCAATGTGGCAATTATTTTAGGTCAAAAATATGTAAAAGATTTAATTAAATAATTAATTTATCCTACGGTACCAGGGATTGAACTTAGGACACTGTGGTCGCCAAGCAAGCACTTATTCTAGTTAGCCATCTCCCTGGCCCCAATATGTAAAAGATTTAAATAAACATTATGTTTACAAAATAATAATTATAGTTAATAATTCAGAATGTAATCTAAGATGTAAAAATTAAATCATCACCAACAATAAAATGAAATAAAATCTTGAAATTGGTTATGATGCTAAGCAGAAGTTTACACAGACCTCAGACCAAGGGGAACTAAATGTAAAAGATCAATGCAGATATTTAGAACACGGACAAATTTAATACATTCTATAATGCAAGATTCTTAAATAATGCAGAGAAAATATCCTTTTTAGCTTTTCATATTTCTCTTTGAGACTTTTTTCAAAGATTACATTTTTCTATTTGAGATATCAACTATGTAAAACAGGAATTGTGTAAGCGTACACGCTTAACCCCCAAATTCAAAGAAAAAATGAAAATAAATTATTCTGTGTTTCAATGACAGAGATATCTTTTCTATTCTCTGGATATGTAATCAGATGAGGAAAAATAATTTTAACATAGTTGGAAAATGATTTTACTATTACTTCATTGTTTGTAAATTATTTTGCTTTGTTGAGAAGGATTTTTGTGTATGTGCAAGGTCCCACTGGTTGTGATCCTGCTTAGTTCTGCATCCCCAGTGCTGGGATTCCAGGAATGTACCACCACACCCAGTCTCAACTGCAATCCCAGCATGCCCCAGGGGTGGGGCTGGCATTGGATGTGGTGCTATCTCGCTGACTATCATTGTTTGTAAGTTTTTATTTTCAAGCTTTTTTATACTAATTTGTATACTAACTTTTTATACGAATCAGTGTAATACTAATTACACAGTGTGTGTATATTCGGCACTACTATTGTGTTGATTTGTGTATCTGTTTGATTCTCACAAGCGTAACCATGAAAAATTAGCCTTGATTTATATTACTATCTCATTTTGAAAGAACACTTGCAAACTACTTATAATGTTAATATTAGTAGACTTTACTTGTTCTCAAAAACCACAAGTTTGACTTTCAGTAATGAACAATTTCATGGAATAATAAAATTAACTTTCAAAAACGCTGCTTCAGGGCCAGGGCAATAGCTCAGTGGAATAAGTGCTTGCCTGGCAAGCACAAGGTTCTGAGTTCGATGCCTGGTACCACTAAATAAATAAATAAATAAATAACAGATAGATAGATAGATAGATAGATAGATAGATAGATAGATAGATAGATAAGTAAATAGATAAATAAATGCTCTGACAGGTGATTTAAAACTACTCAAAAAATAAATACAAGAGTCTGAGGGTCTTCATTAACACTAAGATGCATTCATATTTGCACCAAATACTGAAAAATTTAATATGTTCCAATGTTTTCTCTTCTTCAGAAAAGATAAAGATAGATTTATCACACAATAATTATCATCACCTATGCAGAATTATATATTTTTCAAAAATAATAAACTCAGTCTCTGCACATATTTTACAGTCTAACACAATTCTTTTTTATTACTACCTTTAAAGTTGCTCTACGCTAATGAAGCTAAGGCAAGACACTTCCAAGCAAGCCAGAAATTTAATATGGCACACCCCATGATTGAGAATAGTGAGGAGAAATTTCAGTGAGAGGGAGTCAGTGGAGCAGCAGTAGGTTTTCATATTTTGTGACAAATCCTCTGTGTGGAGTACTGTACAGTTATTGCACTGGTTGTGTCTTTTTCAAGGAAACATTCCTATAAATTTGGAGCACCACTGCTTAGGATGTTGCCCAATTACCTGAGATAATTTGAGTTACTGCCCCTGAGTTTTATTCTCCTGATTCATGTCAGATAGCTTATATGATCCCGAAACAAGTATATTTCTTATCCTCATTATAGAACTGTTAATTCAATGACATAATAATTGTGGTACATTGAACAGACTAGGAGTCTGAACAACATACTTAGCGAGTCTGTTGTAACCATCGTAGCATTGCCACCATATTGTATCTCAAAGGTGCACAAGAGTTGCTTCATTTTTGTTTGCTTCTTGTGACTTTAGGGGCTTGGTAATGCTTCAGATTCTTTATTGAAAACTCTTCCGAATATATCTTTATTATTTATTTGATTTTCTAGAATAAAAATAATAATAGTAGTTTATGTGAGAAGTTATTATATTTGTAGTCTAAACACCTGGTATAAAAACTCTGCTTAATGGGACAGGGAGGAAGCTAAGTCTAGTAAACGTTTTATAGACAGCCACTTTTTAAAAAAAAATTTCAACAAAAATTTAATCCTATAAAAAACGTAGTATTAAACGACAAAGACAGTGTTGGGGTAAATTGGTGAATTTTTATTTAAAAAAAAAAAAAACAGCTTGAATTTAGGATTCCTAATGGATATTCCAGGAGTGGCTCCAAAGGAGAGTCAATACAGAGTACATTGGGTTGAGTTTTCATGAAGACTTCATGGGATAGGCTTACTTGGGGTAATGAGAGAGGGGGCATGATTGGGGAAAGCAGAATAGATGAGCAGTAGTGTCTACCTGACACCCTGCTAATGGCTGTCATTCTAATGGTGCCCTAGTTATTTACTGTCATTCTAATGGTGCCCTAGTTATTTACTAGGGTTCAGACAAAATATCTGATACTCATAAGTTAAGGAAGAGTACAAGGTAGGGAGATAGTTCAGTAGACTAAGCACTTGCTCAGCAAGTGCAGGGTCCTGAGTTCAATCCCCAGCACAGGAAAAAAAAAAAAAAAAAAAAAAAAAAACCGAATACAGTTTATGGAGGTTTCATTCTGCAGTTGGGTGGCTCCAAAGCACAGTGGTGAGGTAGAGGAAAACAGTTTATGGTGTGGCAAGTAGGGAGCAGCAAGTATTAAGTAGCATACCTGCCCCCTTTCTGTCCCTTTATTGTCCATTCAGGCTACAAATGTGACAGAGAGCATAAGGTTGGGAAAACCACAGAGACAATATTGTAAAGGCAACATTATATGGAATTTATTATGCCTTGTGTAGGCAAACAGAAAATGCAAAGATCTTTAGTAGGGAACAAAGACTAGTGCACCCCTTTAAAGGGTGAAGGTGAGAAACATCAAGTGGGAAGACCTTAATAAGCATCTTTGATTAAAGTTCTCTGATTGTCCTGCTCCTTAGAGTCCTTGAGCCATCCAGTGTAAATTTTTTCACGTCTCCAGATGTTCCCAGATGTCTAGGGACCTGCAGATTCCTTACCCCATCTTAGCTCCTTTAAAACATCCTGTGCTTGTTGATCACAGCTGTGGTACCACACTGAGTACCTGGCTGACAGTACCCATCTACTGGGGGTTACGAGAGTTAGGTCTGGTTAGAACCTGAGGATGAGCCTATAGATTTATGTCACCCACCTCAGGATAGGGACATTTTCTACCCCAGAACTATGCTAAAACAATTCAGTATCACACAACTTAATTAAGCATCGCACACCACGATCCAGCCACTTTCCTGAAGCCTCCCCAAGCCAGGCATGGTATTATACATCTGGTATACCAGCATGCATGAGACCAATGCAGCAGTATTGTGATTTCAAGGTCAGCCTATGCTGTAAAATGAATTCAAGGTCAGTCCGAACTATATAAAAGACCATCTAAAGAAAGAAAAATCTATGATTTCTCTAAGCCTCCCTAATAACTCATAAGACTTTGGAGGACATCTAGATACAAAACATAACATTCTGCCACTGGCACCCAAAAGACTCATGTGTATCCCATTATGCAAAAGACATTTCATTGATCTCTAAGAATTAACAAAGTTAAAATATAATAAATAGCTAAGTTAAGTAAAAATTACCAGATAGATCTAGCTAGTCCTTCAAGGGAGTCCATGTGGAAGGTTAGACCACATTGAAACTATAGCTGGAGGACCACCTGGAGAACACAGTACCTCTAGATTACAGTCATGATGGCCAGACTGATACTCTGAAGGCATGATTGGAAGCTTGAGAATATACTGTAATTGATATCAACATTTTGACATTTCCTATAGAAGTTGACCATTACCTTACTAAGGGTAGACCATCCTCTCTCACTGCTAAGAATAAGGCAAAGAATAAGACTAAAGACAAAATTAAGGCCAATGATTCTCCACCAAGGTAAATGAGATTACTCACATGACCTTGATATGTGTCCCACTGCTTTATAGGGTCAATATGAGTTAAGTGGCCATGCTTTTAATCTTATTGGTTGATTAAACTTTGACCCAAATTGTATCTACCTCATGATTTTGGCCTATAAAGCATTTTCAGAGTAATGACCTCCACAGCAACATGCTTGGACTGTTCCTATCTCTCAGGAGCTATTTGTAGGTTCCATTTCTATTTCCCAGTAAACCTTTCCTACTATAAATCTTCTTTGTCCTTTGGAGTCATTCTTCAATTTCAGGGTACAGGAACTCAGCTCATGTGCTATATGGCAGGTTGGATGTTATATATCTCCTACATCACTCATAAAATGCTAATGTTTTATTGTGAAGCTCATATCCATGCACAGTGGGTCCTTTCAAAGTAGGAGTAAGGGATGCTTCAATTGGTCAAGGGCAAGCAAGGGTCAGACTTTTCATATACAATCAATATAAGGGAATTAATTAGAGAATCAAGTATAATGACTACTTATAAAATATATCATGAGAAATAATGCCTGGCATAGACAACAGATCTAGTATATGTCTCAGCTGTGTTATTTGTTTATAGGCTGAATTTATTTGAAGAGTTTAAATTTAGTTGCAAGAAGTAGAAATAATTATACCATAAGAGAAGGTAATCCAGATTGATTTATTAACTGTTGAAAAGTTGTAGACAAGTTATTTCTATAGTATCACCTTTGCTGCAGACTATTTTACTGAATTGTTGATATATCCTTAATACTTTATTCAAATCAGAAGAAAGTAGAATTAATATTTATGGTTTTTTAGGATGAATGAAAATCATTAGAATAACTAAAACTCATTCCTCTTATATAATTAACAATTTTACTATTTAAATTATGTGTTCATAGATAATATAAGATGTTGTCCTTCCTCAATATTTTATTATGTTATTCTCCTAGACATATAGGGAAAAAATGTAATTTCCAACTTGCTAGATACCTTGCATACTAAGCTAGTGTTCCCTAAAGTCGAAGAATAAATTCTAAAGAAAAATGGAGAAAATATATTGGCAGATTGTAATTGAGAACAGGAATAGCTCCTGAGAGACAGGAGGGGTCCTAAAACAATTACCAAGAACCCCATTTCTCTAAGAAAGTTTTATAGAGCAAAGTCACGTAACTGGGTATGGTATTGGTCAAATTATAATCAACCAACTACGTCACAAGTATTGCTGTTTGACTAATATTGATTAAATAGTAGCAAGAGCTTATGGATGGCCTCATTTAGCTTGGGAGGTAATCTGTAGTGATAGTTTTGTCTTTAATTTCATTCCTAGTCTTAGTGGGAGGGAAAGCACAGTCCAGCCCTAATGAGATAACGACTTATTTGGGAAATTTCAAAAGGGTGGCACCAATAATCTCAAGCTTCATTCATCTAATAGGGAAGTACATAAATCTATTCATTGTGATTTTAGTCTTCTTCTTATGTTTCTCCAGTCACAGTTTTTGGTATTGTTCTCATCTCTTGCACTGACTCTTGAAAGGGCCCAGCCCTGCCTGAATGCTCTGTTTTATCACAAAAATATTTCTACCTAATTTAGCTATCCATAGTAACAATGAAACAGAAAACAGCAACAACAAAAAACTCACTTGGGTTTCCACATACAAATTTCACAGCATGGATTTATTTGCCTTTTTGTTGGCAGTTAAGTTAGATATAAATATTGTAGGGAGTCAGGTAAGTCTAAGTCCTTGAAGCAGCCAGTGTGGAAAACTTGAGATGCCTTGCAACTTTAGGGTTGACAGACACCGCCAGGTGTGGGCCAGACCTCAAGACGAAGATAAAATGAATGTACCTCCGTGCTTCCTAAAGAGCAACATCAGGGTCTGAAATACTAAATAGGTATTTATCACTTTTAAACGCCAAGAAGGTTACTAACTCTACCTCCAATGGAAAAGCCCCTGCTCCTCATTCATGCCTGCTTGCTACGTGACTTGCTTCTCTTTCCAATCCTTACTTAACCAATTTTACCTGAGCAATTATACATATAATCGCATGGGTTGACCGCAGTTTTGACCCATCTCATGCCTACCTTGTTATTCCTCATATCTTCTTCCTTGGACCCACCTCTTGTTGTAGATTCGCTCTATAAAAGTCCCTAGAAAAGATAGCATCCTTTGAAACCCATTCAGAACTCCTTACATCTCTCTTATTTTTCCCTCAATAAATATGTTCTATTCTTAACCTCCGTTGTTCCCAAAATTCATATATCAATTTGCGCCACGTATAGAGCAAGTTGGGAATTCCTTTCCCCTATGTCACTGTTCCAATAGAATAGATGTTAACCTCACGGGGCTAATTTATTGAAAAATAACCTCATGCAGTTAATTTATTGAAAAATAACCTCATGGGGTTATTTATTTTTAAATTAATTAAGCTTGAATAGTGTGAAAAAAATTCAGTTTCTTAATGAAATTAGCAGTATTTCAAGTGCTAAAATTGACATATGACCGTAAGCTACCATATTGAACAGTGAAAAATAAAGAAAATTCTCATAATGGGCAGTTCTATTGAAGCTAATAATGAGGTAGGGCAGGAAAAATAATAAAAATAACCAGAATGTTGATAATGAAAATGATAATTTTAAAAATGAAAACTGCCACTTCATTTATTTTCCATTTTAATTTTTATGTTTTTTTCTAAAACAGGTATTTATAACTTTCTTTCACTTGCAAATGGGTTTGAGCACTCCTTTTTTATGTGAAAGATCCCATTTTACCTGTAAGATAGGCTGTCTCTTAAAAGTAGGCCATTGTCTTACTATGGGAAGCAATGCTCCACCAAGAAAAGTGAATTCTACAGACTCTATATTCCACAGATTTTTGCTGTCAGATATTCCTTGTTTCAAACTGTAATGCCTCTCATTTGTCTAAATGTCCACGCTCCATCCTAAAATCACTAAGTGCCTTTCCCGTGCCTCTTACTGAAGTGTGATGAAAATTCTTTTTTCCCACAATGGGAATCAGCTAACTTCCAAGCATCTTCCACTTAGGGTGCTTTAAGTTGCTCCTCTTGTTGGTAAAGGTGACTTCTAGGCAGGGAAAAGATAAGTTTTATTAAAAGTCAGTGGGGAATCTTATTAAAACTATGTTCTACCTCTACAGGTACAGGCTGCAGATAGAGCAATTAGAAAGATAAAGCAGACAGAAAGTGGAGGCCAAGGTGCCAGGTGACACAGTTCTGGTAAGAATTTATCAGAAAGAGTTAAAGCAAAGAGGAAGCCAGAAATCCGAAAATCCTAGGAAACCAGCCTTCTTACCACCTCTGGTATGAAAAAGAGATAAGGAGATGAGGCACAGCCACATACGCATTCGTACTTAATATAGCACACACACACACACACACACACACACACACACACACACACACACAGACGCATGCACAATATTTGCTTATATGTTTATTTTCTCTTTAGCAATACTATACCAATACCAGGTACATACATACATGTCCCCTATTCTTAGTTTCTAACTTTAAACTGTCCTTTCTATGAGGCTCTCCCCCACTTATCCATCACAAAAGGACAGGAAGGAATCAAATGGCCAGAAAGAACGTAAAAAGAAGTGCACAAGATTAGGAGCAAAATTGCCCAGAGAACCAGTCAGATGGCTGCAACTTCTAGGCATGCACGTGGGGCGTGTGAGAAATCACCAGACCTAGATAAAAAGGAGCAGAGGACAGAATCTAGTGTTACTGCTGATGTTCCCGTGGTTCCAGAGTAGCTGTCAGTCTTGTTTTCCTTCATCCTTTTCTGAACAGTCTTCCTTTATTTTAAACTCTGCTTTTTAAAATTCATGGCTGTTCCTGAGTTTAAGATCCTGGGAGCTGCGTGTTCCAGCCTAGGAGTTGCGTGTATACCCCAACTCACCACAACACTCTCGGATTGGAGAACATTTCAGACCCAACCTTGAGACACAGAGTTCCAATACAAATGTCAACAAAATATAAAGCTTCATTGGATAACCACTATATGGTGTCAACAGGATTTCTTAATCCTGTTGTATTGGATGGTAAATATTAAGTAAGATGCCATAGTTAGATATATGAATGAACTGAATGGAAAAGAGGGAGGGGAAGGCAACCTCAGTAGTCTAAGCAGGTTTATTGCTAAACCGGAGATTATCCTCTCTGTGGGAGCTGAGCAGATACGATTTCTCTTCCATACAAGAGACTTTTTCATAGCGTTTGTGGGTGGGCTTTTGAAGGGGTGAGTCAGGAAATGATGGACTAATTTGTGCTCACTGACAGGCCCCGGGGGAACCACTTATCACCTGCTGACATGTCCTTCCTCTGTGCCCTAAGCAAAATGAAAGCAAGGGCTCATTTGAGCTGGGGGCTTCCCTGTCATGGCTCCATCAGTGACAATGATTTGTTCGTAGGAAGTAGAAGTATGGGTGCACAGATAGGGGTGGTGAGGGGCTGATTCTGGGTAGTGCAGCGGAGCTTCTCACCATGGAAACAAAGCTGCTTCCCTCCTTGCACGTACAAGAGGAAGACATGGTGTGACCTAGAGGCTGAAAGGGTGGAGAACAGCAGGAAACCCAAACAAAGAAACTTTCCTTCTTACTTTGCTTTCGCAAAAAGAGGGCAGTAGTCCCCTAAGTGCAGCAAACGCAGGAAAATAAAGACAAAGGAGACAAAGAATCATGGTGGGCTCTGCTGCTCTTGTGAGCAGTCAAGCCTCTGGCTCATCTTGTTACCAGATTCTGGGGTGCTGTAGTCTCCTTTTAGAGGTGATTTCTAGTTCTTTTCTGTTATGAACAAAGAATTGAAGGAAACAAGCAGAAACAGGGCTAAAGCTTCACATTTTTTAAAAGATAGGGGGAAAAAAAGCAGGATAGAGGATTAAAGAGGATGTAGAGAGCAAGTTTGGGCTGAGTATTAGGAAGGAAAAATAAAAGAATGCTCTGGGTATAGAATGGACTATCATAAGGGCACCCAACAGCCCTCTGTTTTTTTAATTAATTAATTAATTAATTAATTAATTAATTAATTAATTAATTGTGGAATCAGGAATTGAACTCAGGCCCTTGCCAGTGCTTGCCTGGCAACTACTTGTTCTACTGAGCTACTTCCCCAGCTCAATAACCAGCTCTTAAATGGCGAGAATGTCTCTTTTGTACTTCCAAAGCCTACATCAAATGCAGATTATCCTATCCAGAACCTGCCTGAGCCCACAGGATAAGTCCACATGCAGCACAGCTTCGCCATGTGTATGGTTGGGAATCTTCTCAGGCCTCCTGTACCAAGCAGCTTTAGCTACTGGCAGTCTTCATAGCTCAGTATTTCCTATTCTGAAATAAACCACAGTTTTTCAGAACTAAGTGTTTGCTCCCATGTGGTCTTTCATTATCCAAGCTAGAAGGCATTGCTGAGTGAAACCTTCCCAGGCCATCAAGAACCAGGGCAATTCAGGTCACAAATATACCCAAGGTGACATGACCAAGGGAAATGTACATTTCAGGTAAAGCATTGCTTTCAGGCTTCTAAATGTGCCCCTAAAGAACATCACCTTAGCAAAACCACTGAGTGTGTGCTACTCTACATGGGTATATAACAGTGGATATACCACTTTATTTCAGTATTTTTTAGATTTGAGATTTCCCCGGGTTTCCTTTAACACTATTATATTGTCGTGCATGTAGAACCACTGCTTATAATTTATATAATTTTGCTTTTCACCTTACTCCTTTTGAGATGATTGATATAAAACAGGTAAAGAAACAGAAAGAGAATTAAGGGGGGAAATTGAGACATAAAGCTTTCTCAAGTAATACTTTTTTAAAAATTTGTAAATAGCTACATATTAAAGCTTATGCCTTTAAGTTGGTGAGATGGTTGAACAGTCTAAAGTGCCTGCTTAGGAAAGCTTAGACAACTGCAAGAATCATGGTTCGATCCCCGGCACCACATGCTGTGCCAGCCCCACTCCCTTGACAGGCTGAGCCAGCCATTAAGAAAATAATAAGCTTATGCTTTCATATAAATATATTAGATTATCATGCTGTTAAAATTTTCACAGTTATTGATGACTATGCCTCACAAATTGCTTTAGTTCACTATTTCATTACTCTCAGTCTTTCGATTGTTTAGAATTGATCTCTGTTCTCCTATATTGTTTAGACTTATAGAATATATAGCTGATTACTTTTGCTTTAATTTATAAATGAAATAAAACTGTAAAAGTAAAGAATGTAAACTGGTAGAATACTCTGTGTTTTTCTAAAAATTAGAAGATGAAATTAATTACAGATAACAAATTACATATGCATATTAAATACATATGATAACTTTAGACTAAATGTGAAATGCTCTGTAGTATTGTTGCTTAAATGTGCAGTCTTTTTGCATTGCTTCTTCAAAATTTCAGATTTATTACATGTTAATATTGGTTTCTTGCTGTACCTTTTTCTTTCTTCAGGACAGCAATATGCAGGCTCTGACAGCCTCTCTGGGCATGTGTTTCCTTTCTGATTCGCAGTTATCCTTTCATGATTATCAATAGCATTTTGGAGGTAATGAGAAGTTATTTGTGTTTTTCATCCTTCTTTTCCAGCTACTTTATAAACACATTTTTCCCATAAAATAAACCTACAAAGATGTAGAAATAGCCATCCTTGAAGATCAAATAAGTGATGATTGCTATAATTTGGTATTTTGTACCCAAATACTGAATACTTAAAAATATCAGTGGTTGCCGGGCGTGGTGGCGCACGCCTGTAATCCCAGCACTCGGGAGGCTGAGGCAGGAGGATCGGTGCGAGTTCGAGACTAGCCTGGGCTACAAAAGTGAGTTCAAGGCCAGCCAGAACTGCATACTGAGACCCTGTCTCAAAAAGACAAAAAAAAAAAAAAAAAAAAAATCAATGGTTATATTTTGAGAAAAACTTGACATTACAATATATGAAAAATGCGTGGTAAAATATTCCCTTAATAACATTTTATGAAGCATAAATTTTTCTGTTAGAATTTTTTAACCACTAGTAATAAATGATCTATTAAATACTACTAGTTTATGGATGCCAGACTAATTCCTGGTTAGTTCTACAACTTTTAGCATAGTAAGAAGTGAATGGGTCTATGTTTTCTTCCACTTTTCCAGAACAATGCACAAAACACAAATAAATAGCATTAGTTATTAAAGTGTTTTAATGTAATATTACCTTAATCAGAGTACTTATCGATACCTAAAGAAAAGCTGTGATAAATAGTGCACAGAGCCTGTGGCTTACAATATCCTAGCCTACATAAAACGCTCCAGGTAAATTTCTTTCAGCAGTCTTACAAATACCTTTTGTATTGTTATTTACTAATTTTCATGCTGAGAGAAAGCACTTACAGCTCCATGACTGTATACAATTTTTAAAAATGTCTGTTACATACTCACATTTAACAAACATCAACTTCAGTGAATTCAATTTGACAACAAGGAAATAATTTGTCTCTAAATATGCAACAAGTTTATTGTCTTAGGAACTGGTGTCACCCAGGTGATTATACACAAGTCATTATCTTGTACTAATATGATTATTCCGTGACTTATGCTTCATTTTAGAATATTCTACAAAATAGGGGGAATACATGCAAAATTTAGGATGATTTATGAACATAATTTGTAATATATATCATGCTACCAGAATAGGGGAATCCTTATATTTTAAACAATTGAATTTTATTAATGTATTTTCTTCACAATATAATGATAAAAATGATTTGTAACACACAGTCTTATAAGGTATATTTTATGACAGTGAAGATCAAATAGATAACTTCTACAAAAAGTTGGGTTTTGTTTTCTTTCTTGAACTAAAAACAAGATAAGTAGTTTAAATTTCTTTCTGGCTCACTGTAGTTCTTACAATCTAAAAGGTCACCTAACGCTTGATTCCAGTTGTAATGGAAAACAACTGACACTATTACATGCAGCTGGTATCAAAAACTGCATAGGTCTAAAAGGAAAATTGGCTGTCTTTCACACAAACAGCTCTGTTACAGATGCACAACTGAAATAGTGACAAGTCTAGATAGGATCAAATAGCAGATTTGTTGGTAATAAGCGAAATAGTAATTGTCAGTAGAAACAAGTTTTCAAAAATTACAAGTAATCAAAAAGTCTTGAAAGCGATTCATTAAAAGAGACAGCATGTTTTCATTTGAATCATATATATCCCTCAAATGCAAGACACGACCAGTTTACTGAGTCCAATGCAAAATAAAGATGCAGTTCTCACGTTTCAAATATTGTTATGAAATTTAAGACACTAATAGCAGAACATTATAGCCAGTAGAATGCCTAAGAATATGAAGACCTGTGCAGTTTCACTGATCTCTGCTTATGCAGCAGGAGCACCTAAGGGGCCTAAAGAAGGGCATTGCCTCTGAGTTAGTGATCTTGAATGATGATGGCAAAGAAGTGTCACCTGGAATTTGGGATCCTTGAAAGATTGTTAAATATTGGCTTTCTCCATCCTTATAGCAAACTGCTGAAGCAAATGAAGTTTTCTCTGAGTGTGGCAAGGAAGAGCATGTCCTTGACAAAATCTTAGTAGACTCTGAAGTCAAGTGAGAGAGAGTGAAGCTGGAAATGTTTAGATATTTTGAAGTCTGTTCAGACTTAAGCTATTCTTTAATCCTAAGACCTTTATTGAGATTGGCTAGTAAGCATATAATAATATTTAAAGTGACAATTTCTTTTGCAGGGGGTGGGAGGGGATGAAGGTTCAAACTCAGACCTTACACTTGCCAGGCAGGCACTTGTATCACAGAGCTATCTTCCCAGCCCCTAGTGAGTGACAATTTTGAAGAAAGGATTATGAAGTGTATTGAGAAATCAATCAAATATAATAATGTAATGGCCTTCATTGAAGGGATAAGTATCTTCTTATTCATTCAAGTGGGTTTTTCTGAAATTTCTGGAAATAACAACGATGTCCTTTGAAATTTTATTTTCTTGGATAATAGTCTTCTTTGATAGTAAATACATAAGGGCCAGCCAGATAGCTCAGTGGATTAAAGCACCTACTTAGTTCTGAACCCAGGCCTGCTGTGCGGGCTCCGACTCCAGAGTCGAGCTGAGAAGGAGAGTGAGCTGGGTGTGGTGGTGCACGCCAGTAATGCCAGCACTTGGGAAGCTGGAAATGGAGAATCACTGAGTTTGATCTACATAGTGAGATGCTGTAGACCCTGTACTAAATACATTTTAAAAAAATAGTAAAGATGCAATAGTAGGGTTGTGCTACTATTTAGCAAATGAAACCTGCATGGACTAGTCGTTAAAGTCTAAAATATATAGAACCACAAACATTATTAGGTAGAATTAAGCAACTTCTCTCAATATGGTAATTTTAATACAAAGCGTTTTTCACAAAATTAATTTTGGAGACACTGCAAACGGAGGAAATTGAAATCTGCAATACCCACAGAGGGGAAAAAGGAAAAAATGGAGAAGTGGAGAGAGAGAAGCAAACCCCAGGAGGCTGAAAGTTGGCTTGAAATTTTTGTTTCTCCTAATTTGCTTGAACATGAGCTGCACATGTCTCTCCATTGCAGGAAGATAGCCGCAGCCGTGCAGCCAGCGGACAGCAGAAGGGCATCAGTGGTCTGCTTCAGGAAGGATTGCATTTATGTATGCATTTATGTATGTATTTATTTTATTTTTGTATTTTAGGGAGGGTCTACAGGGTGTTCAGGTTCTCACTACTAGATTGGACTCCTAGTGATCCATCTGTTTACAGTCTCGCAAGAGCTGGAATTACAGGCCTGTGCCACTACGCTCAGTCTCAGTTGCCATCTCAGCACACTGCTGGAGTGGGGCTGGCACAGCTCTGGCTGGCCCTTGGGCTTTCATTTGAACAGAAGTTTGCCAAACATTTTTTTCAGAGTCTTTTTGTAGGAATTTTTTTCTCAGTGTCTATTTCCATCATTGCTCAGTCTGACTGAGAATGTTAAATGCCTCTGGATCCTAGAGTTAACATAGTTTTAAAGATTCATAAATTAATCTGCCATGAACCAAACTTGAATATTTTATTTTTTACAAAGTAACAGATACAAATGAAGAAAAGAAACAATATTGGATAAACGATGGATCTGACAATAGCCATGAGGAAACAGGGGACTGGCTTGATAGCTCAGCGGACTAAAGCACCTGCTCAGCAGAGTGCAGAGGCTAGGGTTCGGACGCCCCCACCCCCCATGTGCCTTGTCCGGCCCGCCCCTTGGGTGCGCTGAAACAGTGATTGAGACTAGGCACTGTGGGGCACACCTGTAACCCCAGGGCTTGGGGCTGAAAAGAGGAGAATCGCTGTTTCTGATATACATACTGAGAGTCTGTGGGATCTGTAGCTCCTACACACCTTGTCTGAAATGCAGAAAAAGAAAGAAAAGAAAATTGGGTAGAAAATTTCACATAATTGGTACAATTAAAAATAGAATGATGGACTATAACATATTCTAAATAAATAAAAGCCAAAAATTTCTAAGCAAATAGGTTTACTGCTTTATTCAAGCAAATGCAATGGCCTATTTTAGAAATAACAGAGCATTGAAAATATAAGTCTAGTTTTGGAGCATTAATGTTGATGCAGAATATTTTCACTCAAAGTAGCTGATGAATAAATAATCAGATACCTAAAGTAGAGCTGGCTAAATAACTCAGCAGATTGAAGTGCCTGCAAGCAGGTGCAAGGGCCTGTAGGTTCATCCCAGGCCTACCATGCCTGCCCCACCCCCAGGGCTACCTGAGAGGGCAATTGAGACTGGGTGTGGTGGCCTGTGCCTATAATCCCAGCTCTTGGGAGGCTGTGAACAGGCTGATCACTGTGAATCTAATCTAGTAGTGAGAGTATGAACACCTTATAGACTTCTAAAATGCAATAAATAAATAAATAAATAAATAAATAAATAAATAAATAAATTACAAGGACTACACATTTTAGCAGAGATACAATCATTATTGTCAGAAGAAATACAGCCATTTGGGTCTAGCTAATTTTGTTGTTTTAATTCTTTCAGTCATGTACATTGATTGGCATTATTCAAAGTTTTACTACTTGTAGACCAAACTGACACACAGAAGGTACTGTAAGAGATAATTCATAATTTCAGCAAAACTCTGAACTTTAAGTATATCAACTGACTTATTTTATCTCATAAATTCTACTCAGTATTTTTACATAAATAATTTTCTAGAACACAAATTAATTGGACTATTAACATGTAATTCACTACTAGTAACTGCATAATAATTTAATGTATAAGAATGTACATCAGGGAGACAGGCGGGCACAATTCTTGAGTATTAAACGTTATCTAATAAAGAAAATAGAGTTGATTCTATTGACTATATTGAATATCAAACATATTGAGACTGATAATTCCAAAAATTTTTTTGTTAAATTTTTTGGCACAATAAAGATACAGGAAAGATAAAAGAGGAATTTGTCGTGGGCACAGAGAACACCATAAGAAAGGAGACACTGAACTTCCAAAAGCCTGGCAGCAGGAGCAAAGGCTACATAGGACCAGGATGGAGGTAACACTGAGGGGGTGGTCTGCCTGACAAAGCAGACAGTGATTGTGCAAAAGGCAGGAAGCAAACAGGATACTGTGAAGAGGAAGCAGGAAGCTATAATCTGAGCAGACAAGAGGAAGCTGGATTACAGCACAAGGCCTCCAGAGGTAGTGCTATACTGGCTCACCACTATAATGACTTGGCAGAATTTTGTACTAAGGTGGAGAAAGCCCATCATTTCTGTCTTTAGATTACAGAGTTGATGAATCTCTCAGACTGCTCCCTGCTGAGTAGGGGTAGTATCCTGGTAGGGCTGAATGGATGATGGGCACTGCCTATGTGAAGCTGGGGTTGAGGCTTTTTGCTAGAACCATGAGTTCATCATTACTGTTGGCACAGAGGCTGAATTATATAAAATTTTAAAAAATTTTTAAAACATAAGTTATTACTATGATTAGAGGACCCAAGATGTCTGTGGAAAGATGGAAAGATGTCTGTGATCTAAATGTGTCACTGCACCATGACCATGGCAAGGGGGAAGATTATCAATTCTTTAGTTTTCGATGCTTGTCTTCTAGGAGCTCAGGAAAGTGGATGCCCCAGGAAGTGCCCTGAATATATTTAGAACTAAGGGAAGGAACTGAGGCTAAGGCAGGTGCAGCTCCAGGATAAGTTTGGTCAGGAGAGCTCTTAAAAGACCACTTGTCTCTATTACTGTGGATCCACTAACTATGGTGTATCTTATCCTTTTCTGAGTGTTTGTGTTTGTTGAACTCTCTCCTATGAACCATGTGTCAAATAGGTATATCCACATTATTGATAAACTTGAGATCTTGAATTAAGTGATGAGAGCATTAGACTTAAGTACAAAAAGAATGAGACTATTGTACGATGAGTGGGCAGTTTTTAGGAAACATTGGCAAGGAGACATCAAATGACAGAACTTCAGTCCCCACTGGTGTTTAGGGGCTATTGAATGTTGAGGAATATAGGGGAAGCCTGGAGGATCTCTGAGGAAACTGCTACAGTGGTAGAATGAGCACCACAAGCAGGGCCTGAAAGTTTCCCTGAGTATGTGGTTGATGAGGGAAGAGGAAAAAGGAGGGAGGATCTGGTGGCACACTGAGGTTGGTTATGTAGGACAAGGCCTGTGAGAGGAGAGAGGTGAAAGAGGAGTGGAGCTTTTAGAGGAGATTTCTCCCCATGAGCGTTGTGGGGCAGGTTGGGATCACAAGAAAATAATGACTGAAAAATTATGTCCAGAGTCAGAATGGAAGGGGTTCAGTCTGAGAGAGTTGTGTGGGACGTGATCCTTGTTAATTCCCACTGAAGTTTCCAGTCTGCTCCTCCTGACATTCATGCTATGAATACCTACTATAGAGACTGCAGATCTAGTACAGTAACCTGGAAACTCATGAAGAATATTATACCTTGTCCCTGCATCAGTAAGAAAAGAATATCCCACCTGAGATGTCCAATGAGATGTGGCCTCCGACAAAGACACCTCAGTGTGCACCCCAAGCTAGGTTGTTCCTCTTCAGCAGCAAGACGGAGCAGGTCAAATATCAATGGATCTGGCTGCAGTGAGATCTCCTGTGAGGGTTGGGAACTGATGATTTACCCACTGCCTGGTGGACAGCAGTCACATTGCCAGGGACCCTCAAGCTTGGGGCATGGGGCCAGGTCTTGGTGGCAGCTGCAAGCTGGGGTAGGCTCAAACCCAGCATCCTTCTTTATTACACTTAAAATATAGTCCAGGAGGACAATGGTTGGGTGGTACCACTTAGTTTAAGCTTAGCATCACCTTAATAAGATACTGCTCTGATGAGAGTCCTGAGTGCCACAGCCAAAAGCTGTCATTTGTGCATAGTTAAGTTTACCTCTATTATTGCGGACACAGAAAGCCAAATTAAGAAAGTCTTCCTGTAGGGTTTAAGAGTTGAGATCTGTCTTTTTAGTTTAGCACAAATGTCAGGAGGAGCAGATTGTGACCTGTAGTGAGAGTTCACAAGGGTTGTGTCCTCAGGTATTTGTGGGTCAACCTGAGTATACTTAGTTGAGAGGAATATACTTAATTATTGGAATTCTATCTGAATTTTAAGCACCTTGAAATATGAAGTATGACCTGAGAACTGTTATTTCTTACCAACCATGAATTTTCTAGTAGTTAAATCTCTGTAGAATGTTAACAGATGACAGTTATATGGTTTTGCAGAGAAAATTTGACACCAATAGCATATATAAAAAATTATCATTTGACTAATGAGCACCTGTTGGCTTTATATAAATTTCTCCGTACAAATATCTGGAGCATAAGAGAAAAGCCTATGTTCCAATGGAAAGAAAATATCACTATCAGTTTCATATGCTGCATATTTTGAAGGCATGAATACATATAATAACACTGAGCACTCTCTTGTTTGCAAGTGGGGTCATCGGCTGGGTAGCTATTGCCAAACCGCATCAGAATTTAAAGGCTAATGGGCTCTTCCCATTCTACTGGCAGTTAATGTCCTGGGTCTGAAACTCAGGCAGAGATGAACAACCTCATCAATCCGAGACTTTCTCTGACTCCATCGTAAACACTGTCCCGAAACTTTTTTGATTCCATCATAAACCCTCGCCTCTTTCCTCCCTAGCAGCTCTGGATTTTCTGCTTGCAAGGTGCCTTCTCTCTTCCACAGTTACACTGGTCTGCAGCTAGGAAGGCATCATTTTCCCTGTTTCCCGATTAGCCATCCTTCTTATGGGCTACTAGCATCATTTACTTTTTATGTCTGTCTTTCCATTTCATATCTTCTTTATTATGAAACACTTTCTGAGTAACTTTTATCAATTGAGGCAGATTTTATGGTGATTATGAGGTACAGGCAGCATTAAATTTTTGGACAGAAATGCTAAGCCTTTAAAAACTTAAATTTCCTACCACTGTTGAGGAGAAAGAGTGCTTAGGCATTCTCAGGTATAGCCAGGGAATACTGAAGGGCTCAAAATCTTTCAACTATTAATATTAATAATAATTAAAATTAAAATCATTAATAATATCAGGAAATGTTATTAATATACAATAATAATGATAATAACAATTATTATTTACTGATTGAACTCAGGACCTTGTGCTTTTCAGGTAGGAACTTTTGGCACTGAGGTATATCACCAAGCCCTACTATGAAATACTTAATCAGAACTCAAACTCTTTATTATATGACCTCTATTTACCTAAAGAAATTTTAACATGTTAGTGTTACATGGATTTCTTAAACTCATTGTGCCCAAATGTATTTCAAATTACCTTTACTGGAAGATAGAGGATATATACAAACAATTAAGCCAAGAGTTCTACCATCAGATTTAAAGTTTATATGCAATGCAAATATAAGTGCAAATAATAGTTTTCCCTCCTTGAGACAGAATATAAAATTTGGAGAATTAAGGTAACACTTATTGTATTAAATCATACTGCTTTATAAAGAAATGGGAATTTTTCATAAGCCCCATTTTGTAAACCTCAGTTTTCCATCTTTTAGAGATGTTTTTTAGAAACAGCAATCACTTGAAAACTATTAAGTTCACTATATTTCTTAGACCTTTAATAAACATGGAAAGCAATATGTGTGCTTCAAATAAATCACATAAATGGATGCTTTTGAATTTTCTACACATTTGTTATGTAGTTATTAAGATATCTTGTCTGCGAAGTATTTCATAGAATTAAGAACAAAGAAGCAAAGAAGAATTTGTTTATTTTTCAGTTATTCTTTTTTAGTTTGTTTTTTTAAACGTAGCAGGTTGAAGACATGTTTGAAAATATAATAGTGAGGATTATACACTTAGACATTCAACCTACCTGAACTAGAAGTATGGCTATAGCCTAAAGACATGTAGGCAAGTTTTGTTTAGTGACTCAATTCCAAGAAAATAAATGGACCTGAAAAATTAGACTGCCCTAATCACTAAATAAACTGCCAATAATTGTGCAGCATGATAAAATATTTTGAAAGAGGACCAACCAGATAGCTCAGCTGATTGAAGTGCCAGTTTAGGCAGACACGAGGACTGGAGTTCAATCCCCTATGTGCGTGACAGCGATTGAGCCTGGGAGTGGAGACCCAGGATGCCTGTAATCCCAGAGCTTGGGAGGCTGAACATAGGAAGATCACAGAGTCTGATCTGTGTAGTAAGTCCCTGTACACCTTCTACTAAAGATATAAAAAATTATCCTGAGAGATGAGAGAATTTTATAAATTTAAAGAATAAGAAAACTAAGTTTATCAAACTTCATGTTAGTAATTTTAAATTCATATTATATGTTATGTGTTGAATAATGACACACATGCTTACTGGAAAGAGACTATCCAAAATTTCTTGTTTCTAGCTGGTGCTGATTTTTGAGTCAATTTACTGAATAGAAAAAGTAATCACTCATAAATTATCAACATTTAATCTTTATATGAGCTTGTCCAATTATGTTGACATATTTAAGTACACAAGCAAAAATCTTTTTCTAAGTGTTCGTCTATAGAACTAAGCAAAAAGATAGTCTACTATCACCTGGTATTGATGTGATATTATTTCACTGTTAGAAGACCAAAGAATTTATTTGAAGTATTACACTTAAAAATAATAAGTAATTTTAAGTATTACACTTAAAAATAATAATTTACATATTTTGAAAGTTATGTAGTTTGAAGAGTTTTTCTAATAGCATTGAATGTCATGGAAAGATCTGTTTTTATAGTACACTTACCTAAAAAAAAACAAATAATTCTTAGCTGTTTACTTATATTATCAAATGAAATTTACTTCCAGTGCATAATTATAGCACACAATGAATGCTACTGCAAATGTGGAGTGCACTTAATCAGGGAAAATCTCTAATGAATTGTTTAAATTTTAACTGTAAATGTTGTTCATATATTCATAAATTTATACACTACTCTATAGTAGGCACATACTCAAAGTAACTCAATTGCTGTTACTAAGCATTACATCCTATTTTTAGAAATTGATTTCCATTGCAAAGGAGAATTGTGGAGCCCACTGGAGAAAACCTATGCCTTGGGGCCATTTTATAATGAATGACTTGGCTTTTGTGAAAATTCTTGTACTATTTTGAGAAGTGGATATACAGTAGGATAGTTACCAGCAGTTGGCTTTGTTGTAATTTCTGAAAAGCAGCTTCCTGTGTTTCAGAGAATAATTGATTTTTAAAAATAGTACTCCCTTAGCTGTAGGACTTATTTTATATCCTTTTTCTCACTGCTTTTTAAAAACAAATCCTTAATTACATTATGAAACAGTACATATGAAGTACATAATTTCTTTTTAACGTTTTGTTTAACATATTTTAAATACAAAAAATATTAATGATAGCTAATAGCTGTATATTACATTTCTTATGAAAACTATCAAAAGCTAAGCATTTGGAATTATAATTTTATACGCAAGATAACTATGAACAATACTGCATCATAAATGCATAAATTTTTTCTTTATAAGTTCAGTTCAGATGTATTTGAAATTTGGAGAATTTGTGGAATTAAAGAGGGACTACAGATGCAACTTTTTTTTTTTTATTTACTTATTTATTTATTTTTTGTTTCAGAACTTTTGTTTGTTTATTCACTCATTTTTATGGCCGGCTCAGCCCGCCCTGAGGGCAGGGCTGGCGCAGCATGTGGTGCCGGGGATCGAACCGCGGTCCCTGAAGCCGCCCAAGCTTTCCCAAGCAGGCGCTTTAGACCACTGAGCCATTCCGCCAGGCCCCCAGATGCAACTTTGACAGAGCTGTTATCTAGCATCCCAGCACATGTGAGGCCCTCAGTTCAATCCTCAGAGACACAAAACAAGTCAAGTCAAAGTACAACAAAATAAAATGAAATAGGAATATAGCTCACTGGCATATATGCCTGCCTGGCAAGAGCAAGGTACCAATTTTGATCCCTGATACCACAAAAATAAAAAACAAAAAATAAATAAAATTTTCTTTAAAAATTAAAAATGAACCAAACCAAATACCTAATTATATTGAATTACAGATGATATTTTGGACAAAAAAGAGATTTTGTGTATACAATTTAATTAAAATCAAATTAAGTAAAGTTTTAAGCATCTTTTTCATTATGTTCATTATTGTGGAAGTATCTTAAATGTGGACAACAGAATTGTTGAGATTTTCTGGAGTTTTCAAGATAGAAATTATATCTTGTATCTAGAAATACTATTTTTTATTAGAATGTAATGGGCAACTTAAAGTGCTGGGAGACAAATAGACTCAAAATTCATATTGGTCTTTGTATTAAAATTATTATACACATCTTTCAGAAATTTGCTCCTTGATTTTCCTTACTTCTAATTATTCTTTTACTTTTCCATTTCTCTTATTTGATGGTAGTATATGAAGTTGCCATACTCTACCATTTACTACAAAATAAGACTTGACAAAGCTTCTTCTTCACATTACTACCTCTTTTGTCCTTTTTCCAACTGGTATCACTTTCTCTCTCTCTCTCTCTCTCTCTCTCTCTCTCTCTCTCTCTCTCTCTCTCTCTCT
>PVJA010013308.1:0-25512 GCA_004027025.1 Myocastor coypus | reverse complement strand
ATCAGACATATGGAAATTCTATCTAAGAACTATGTGCATTAGACACATGAAAATAGTCAAACTCTTAATCATGACACCACCAAACCACAGATTGAAAGCAACTCCTCACTGCAATCTCTTTTCCTGAGGATGTTGGTCTCTTTGACTTAGTAATTTTATTTCCTAGCAAGTTTTATTTAATGCACCTTTAAGCAGATAAATTTCTTCATATCTTATAATTACCTTTATTATTAATATGTAATAAGAAACTTTGGATTAAAATGATGTAATCGCTTTTATTTTTGTCTTTACAAAGATTAAAGTTTGCTTAAATATATGGATAATTGGCAGGTAAATATTAAAAATGATTAAATAGACACAGTCAACATTCTAGAATTTAAAAAAAAAATATGGAAGGACACATAAACATAATACATTAGGTGTTCTGAATACTTCAACCCTAGGAAATATCCACTTGAATCTTTCCTGTATGGATAACCTTTCACAATTTTATTCTTTTTCAGAGAATATAGAATCTTTTTGTTTAACATACTCTATCATGAATAAAAGCCTTTACAAAGTTCTTTAAAATGGAGGAAAATGTCAATTATTTGTTGTGTTTCTAATACAATAAATCACAGTACTATTTTAGAGATAATTTCAACTCATAGCAAATAATTCTATAATAGGCATTCAATTTAAAAATGACAAAAATTAACAATATACAGCTGTATTGTTCGAAAATCTCATCATAAATTTTTTTCACCTTACAATTATATTCTGAGACTACAAATAGAATAAATGGAAGCAGCACACATCTAAAGGCCAGAATGACAGGCTGCTTCCACTGTAATTTCAGTTATTGCTATACTCTCTCTCAAGTAAATGGCTGGTTTAAAAGAAAACAAGAAAGGGTATTAAATGAGAGAAAGAGACTAGAAAAATGCCATAGGATTGACTGGCTACAATTTTGTATATACCTAGATTTCCATATATATAAAAATGTGTAACTGCTTTTATCACACTCTATAGAGATTTGTTAGAATAACATGATAGAAAATACCAATCCCAAGTTAAGTCTAAGATGTTTCATACTCAGAAACACTGTGATGTTATGCCCAAGTACCTATTTTATATAGTAATAGTACTACAGAGATTTTCTTCTGGAAGGTTAAGAATATGTTTACAGAATATAAGTTACCAAAAATTAGAGAAAAATACAGGCTACAAGGATAGCCAGTATTTCAGCCCTAGCCCTTCAAGGTCAGTGAGGATGCAGGACATAAGAGAACCTGTGCTATAATAGCCTATAACTCAGTGATTTCCCAAATTTTCTGTTCAAGGAGATTATGAGGCTAGAGAGGAAAGGGACTGAAGACACACAGTGTGCCAAAGGAGAGTCACTTAAATAGAAAGCATTCTTTCAGGCTTTAACAGAACAAACTGGTCAAGCAATGGCTGTGACTCATCCAGATGGCTGACACTGAGAACAGTTCTACAAAGCACTGTATATGGTTTCAAAGTAAATCCTGAGGGGATTTGACTGACCTTGAGAGCTACAAAAGTTAGATGTTTTGCTATACAGGTCATGCTTAAAATTGTCCTTAACTACCCAGAAGAAAATTTTAACCACAAAGCATAATATGGAATGCTAGATTAGAATGCTGAGCTGTAAAAGTCTTAAATCAACAGCTTTTAACATTGCCAGTTTTACCAATAACCCACTGCAGTTGTTGGACATTAGATTATGTACACAAATACTTTCTCTTAGTTCAATGAGAAGAAATTTGTTTGTACCTATAATAATTTGAAAAATTGTAACACCTACACCCTGGGCTCTGTGTAACTAGCTGGAGGACAACAACATGCATTGTATCAAATATTGAAATGTATTAGTAATGTGTTTTGAAACTGTCACATTGTTATTTCTTATTAAAAAATGAAAAAAGAGAATAAATGCTCTTTTGTCACTGACAATTCATATATAATCAATCTTATATAGTTCATATATTTGATTCAACATGTGATTTTACAGTTAATTTTCAAATTATGATGGTATAAATACCTAGATTTTCTTCTATTATTTACACAGTTAGCATTTCTGCAAATGTATAACAGAACATAAAAGTTCCACTAAGACTTTGATAAGGAGAATGAAAAAATTTTTAAATGAGAACATATTTATTTAGGGAAAGAAAGCTCCTGTCTGAGAGAGACACTAGAGGGAGGTGCTGAGTGGGTGTCCGCTGGGAGGAGAATGAATTTCAACAGGTTAAATAATTTTGCCATGTAAGTTTCTAATTGCATGGAAAATATTTGTAAAAATTCATAATTCATTACATATACATATATCTTCATAGATGGTTAGAAGAATGATCAAAATATATTTTCATGCAAGTTTGAGCATGTGACATTCAAATAAAGTTATTAATGTCCTACAAAATATGTAGTTTTTCTTTTGTACCAGGAGCTTGCCAGGCAAATGCTGTACCACTAAGCTATTTCTTTGGTCCCCAAATATATAATTTTAAACATTTTACTTAGCTCCTCAAAAGGGATAAAATTGTTATTGTTTTCTATGTAAATATTCTCTTCTGACACAGAAATGACAAAAGTTATTAAACTATAACTTAAGAATATTTAATTAAGTGTTATTGAATGATTGCTTAATTATAAACTGTATTCTTACTCCACAGATGACATAACATGGAAATGTTTTTTAAAAATGTTTCTAAAGCAAGAATAGATAATGTTCTTTATAATTCACCATTTTCTTCAATTTCTCTTTCCTTACATGTAACTCAAGAAATACAAGTCATATTATTTGTAAGATTATTAGACAGTAGAGTTTATTATTACTGTGACTATTTTCTGAGATAAATTCTTCACTTATTTTTTTCTGGTAGATATCAGTAACAGTACAGCAGTAGTCAGTTTTCCATTGCTTCAACAAGATGCCAGACAATTGTAGCATTAGAAAAATGGGCTTGTGTGGGCTTGTGAATTCAGTGTGTTTATTCCATATCTGGCTGATTGAGAGGCAGAAATGGACAGAGAATGCAAGGCAAAAAGAAGCTTCTTAACTGATGTTGCCCAAGAAGCAGAGAGAGGAGGGAAGAGCAGGAATTGAAAAATTCCTTTCAAATCACGTCCCCAGTAGCTTTTGATTTGGCCCAGTTGCCTGGAAGTACATTCAGTTAGTAACTCATCATTGGAATGATCCATTAACTAACAGGATGCTATCATGATCAAACCCCTCAGTGAAGCCCCACTTTCACATATCATACTTGGGGGAAATTCAACATATAAATTACAGCAGTGAAATGTATGCAAAACCTTTAAGTCTTACAATTTATGAAGACTTCATATAAATTCAGTAATAAACCAGCACGTTATAAAAAACCATATTCCTAAATATATAAAAACAATTTCCAATATTTAATCAAAAATTGCTAATTGCTTAAAGAGAGAGAGAAGTGTAAATTCATACAGAAAAATTTAGTAAATCTAGAAATAGTCAGATCTGTAGGATAAGGAAAAGATTGTTTATAAATATATTCTGGGACACAAATGCAAACATGACAAATGAGAAATTAAAATACATATAAATAATTAAAAATAATTACTAGAGCTGAAAAATGCCATAAACTAAGTTTAAAATTCCTAGCGTAATTTGAAACAAATATCTACAAATTTGAAAGAAATGGAATAAAACGTATTTTTATTAAACATAGTGATATTAAAAAGGCTAAAAATAATATATTGACTTCAACAACAACTGTGGCAACCTCACATAGTGAAATATACATGCAAATGAGAGGTATCTGTGATAGGGTTCATTAGAGAGGACTGAATCAGGAAACGAGAAAAGTAAGAAATATGATAGGGGCAAAGCCATACATTTATATACACAAAATGATTAAGACAGTGGTCCTAGGAATTTCGATCAGGTTTTTGAAATTAATAGTTAACTGGGGGAATTATCACCCTGACTAACTGTATACATTGATATCTGTGAACTGAGCAACTGAGAATACCCTGAAGATAGTAATGTGTAATACTAAAATCATGATTAGAATACCTATCATTTCTGGTCTTCTACATGCATACTGCTTCTAGTGTCATATCAATTATTGCTATATCTCTCTCAAGTAAATGTTTGTTTAAAAAATGTAATAAAAAAGAATAGGAGACAAGAAAAAATGTCATAGGATTGTCCTCCTAAATTTTGCATATGGTTAGATTTCTAACTTTCTGTGTAAAAATGTGTAATTATTTTTTCATATTTCTATAGGGATTTAAAGTTTAGAATAGCAATGATTTTTAGAAAATATCTGTTCCATGTTATGTCTCAGGTCTTTGATATTCAGAATGATAGCGATGTTAAGCTCAACTGCCTATGTGATAAGGTTATAATATCACTAAGCTTCTCTTCTGATGATCACCAACTTAAGTGTGCATATCAAAAAATTAGAGAAAAAAAACTACAAGACTAGTCAATATTCTAGTCCTAGCCCTTCAAGGACTCAGAGTACTAATGAGGGACTCAGGACATAAGAGAACCTATACTGTAGCATCCTATAAATCAGCGGTGTTCTAAATTTTATGTTCAAGGAAACTATGAGGCTACAGAGAAAAGCAATTGACAATGTATAGTGTGCCTAAGTAGAGTCACCTAGAGAGAAAACATTCTCTCAGGCTTTCACAGAAAGCAAACTGGTCAAGCAACAGCCGTACTGATCCAGATGATCCAGATGGCTGATACTGACAAAAGACCTACAAACCGCTGTACATGGATTCAGGATAAATCCTGAGTGGATTTGACAGACCTTGTAAGATACAAATGTTACATGTTTTGTTTTATAAGTCATGCTTTATCTTAGTCTTAGCCATCCAGTAGAAAAGTCTAGCCATGTGGTATGTTGAGCTATAAAAGCTTCAAGTCAGCAACTTCTGACATTGCCCATTCTGCTGATAACCTACTACTATTTTGCACTATTGAACACTATTGAGTTATTTTGCTGAATTTTTGCACATACAATATTTGAATGGCAATGGAACACCCATGTCTGAGAAAGCAAAAAAAAGAAAAAAGGAGGGGGATATAAATATAGGAACAGTTTTTAATGAAAAAAATAGTTAGGATAGACATATAGCTACTTTCTATTAGTTCAATGAGAGGAAAGATCTATACTAATAGTGGTTAGAAAAGATACTGTTTCTGCATCTTGTCCTCTGAACAACTACCAGGAAGACAACAATATGCAAAACATTAATTATTATAACTGTCCTACTAACTTGTTTTGAAATTCTCTCATTGCTACTTTTTTCTCATTGAAATTAATATAGTAAAAAAATAAATTTAAAGACTCCCACCCAAAAAGACAGGATTTAATCAGAGGAAAATTAGATCAGGTATAAGAAATATATATCAGTGGCCAAATAGGAGAAAGACTCAGATAGTTTAAAATGAGGTTTTCTATTATAGAATGTAACATAAAATGGTTAAATACAGTAATATGTGACAATAGAATGTTGATGATTACACTATAGAGAGTAAAATCAAAGGAAAATAAGAAGTTTCTATCCCATTGGTAATATCTAGACCCAAGGAATATGGTTCTTGCAATGTCAATTTAATTGCAATGCAATTTGCTGATATACTAAGCCAAACTAATTTGCTAGAAAACGTTTCACTGAGGTGTTAGAAGAAGTCACTCAAAGAAACTATGTGCTACACCTAAGAACTTTCTGTAAAGGGTCCTTGGTGGTGTAGAGGAAATCATGATGCAATTTTTAAAGAAATAACAGTGTAAATGCTGTGCAGAACTATGGGATACATGCTGGAAGAAGAAAACAGAATATCATGCTGGCATTCCTGCTTGTCATCTTTATCATAGAAGGATTGGTCATTGAAAAGGATCATCATTGGGAAGGAATGGGTCATTACCTTCCCTCCACCTTCAGTGGAAGGATGCATGAATTCTACTAAGTGTGTAAGGGCAGACAAAGACCACAAGAATAGAGATTTTCCCATAGAGAGATACTGCATGTGGTGACTGGCTGACACATTTTTATCATCCAGCAAAAGTGCACAACATTAGGCATGGAAAAAAAAAAAAACACTAATATTAGGGTCTTTCCAATACCTGCTATTGAAAGTTATACATGTATAACAGAGAAATAAAGTCTGAATTAAAACAGAGAAGCCATTTCATTTATTCATTGCCATTGTATCTGTATGTATCTATATGTGTATCTTTAGATAGCCATAAATATATAAACAAATTATATAGAAAACAAAAATGAATAAATAAATAAAAATAATGAAAAAAAAGTTGGGCGTGGTGGCTCACACCTGTAATCCCAGCACTCAGGAGGCTGAGGCAGGAGGATCGGTGTGAGTTCGAGACCAGCCTGGGCTACAAAAGTGAGCTCAAGGCCAGCCTGAACTGCATAGTGAGACCCTGTCTCAAAAAGATAAAATAAATAAATAAATAAATTATATAGAAAATATTGTCTATGGTTTGCCTCAACTTTCACATCTATCTGTATATGGCTATTTAACTTTATAGTAAAAATGAAAATTAACACTATCACTTAGTCATAAGAAGATATAATTTTCCAACATAAATGAATAAATTCACATATTTGTGCCAAATGTAGATGCAAAATACCAGTCAATATATTTAGTTATTATAAATATAATTTAATATCATATGGGTGAATACTTTATAACTTAAAAAGTAGCAAAGTTATTAATTGCATATGTGTCAATGAACTATTATGAATGAGATAAAAGAACATTACAAAAATGTAGTTAGAAATAAGTCCACATGAAAAGCAATGTTAGAGACTGTACTACTCTGAGTCATTAAAATGATATAGTTTACACATGCAGCCTTTTCTACCATTACTCGGTTCCTATTTTCCTTGCCTTGAGGTACAACTTTCCTATTCAATTTATTTCTTGAGTAGTTTGTATTATCACCCCAATTTGCCTTAAGTAATGGAGATCAATTACTCCAGCCACTTGAGAAACTCCTCTTTATGACTTTTAATTAAGTAGCTTAGGGAGGTCAGAATGCGTGGATTGAAGTTTCATTTTAAATGTGAATGGAATCATTGCTATATTCCCCTTTTGAAGTATTTCTACCTTGGGACAAAGACATTTAAATCTCAAAGCTGTCATTACAAGAACCAGAGATTATCCAAGAAGGTTAGAAAAATTACCAAAAGAGCAAGAGGGCATACAATTATAAAAAAGTAACAAAAGGAAATTTTAATACAACCTTCTCAGCTAAATAATGATACCTAGCAAGAAGACTGGTTTAAAAAAAGAGATCTAAGTAATGTTGTGAGCTCTCTTCAAAGAATTAGGCATTTTGCTAAATACTTATCTAAGAAAATGTGCTAAATTTTGGTATGATAAATGAAATCCTGTTGCATCTTCGGCTTTGATTTCTGCCATCCAAACACCCTCTCAGTGTAAGGAGTACCTAAATACAGCAGGTTGCCAGCAAGAATCTGGGCTTTTCTTACACCCAGATTTTCTCTCTGAGGCTATGACTCCTGACTAGCACAAGCAGATCATTAGGATTTCTTATTTGTTTAAAGATCTGAGTAGTGGAAAATATTCTTGTACTAGTCATCAGGCACTTCTCAGGTTTACTGGTCCTATTCATGAGGTTTAAGTTCTGCCCCACAAGGCCCATTAACACTGGATCTCAGTGCCTGCTTTAATACACTGATAAGAGTTGTGAGGATTCTCGTGAGAAAATTCAAGAAAAAACAGGGTTTAATATTCATGTTTATCATTTTTCTGATATAAATATCAAAATAAAAGTGTTATTTAGAAAGAAATAGCCCACTGTCATGGGCTCCAGTTCCAGTGTGATAATTAAACAACAAAAGCCATTCTAACAAATTTGTAAGAGATAGGGCACGAAGAACAGAGATCTCAGTGATGGGACAGTGTGAGAAAACATAATAGGAAAGATTTTAATTTTTTTTATTATTTTTATTCTTGTTTCAGAACCTTTGTTTGTTTATTCTCTCATTTTTATGGCCGGCTCAGCCCGCCCCAAGGGCAGGGCTGGCGCAGCATGTGGTGCCGGGGATCGAACCGTGGTCCCTGAAGCCTCCCAAGCTTCCTCAAGCTGGTGCTTTAGACCACTGAGCCATCCCACCGGCCCTAGGAAAGCTTTTAAAAGCAATGGAGATCTTCCTGGTACCATGTAGCTAAAAGATTGCTAGTAATTCCATTGCTACAGTGATATTAGACATATTTCCGAGAAAGCTATAAAATAGGATGGTGGAAAAGAACTTTTTCTCAGGTTGTAGGGAGCTTTCAAGCTTGGCTATAAATATTGTTTATTCAAGGAATAAATCATTACCGACAGAATGATAACAGTGTGTTCTTACTATATCATTGAAAACCATGTATAAATTTTGAGCTAGCAGTGAATTAGGCTAATATTTCCATTTGATTCTTTCTTTCTTTCTTTCTTTCTTTCTTTCTTTCTTTCTTTCTTTCTTTCTTTCTTTCTTTCTCTCTTTCTTTCTTTGGTGCAATGTCTTGCTAGGCAGCTTGAACTCATAGTAATCCTATTTCAAGGTCCTCAACACTGAAATGGCCAGGCACAAGCTGCCATGGTATGTGGTACCAAGGATAAAACCTCGGTCCTTGTACTTGCCAGGCAGATGCTTAGACTGCCAAGATACTTCTCCAGTCTTCCATTTGGTATTAATTTGGAAAAAACAACAACAACAACAACAACAAAAAAAAAACAATCAAAGACACGTGGTCACATGGGCAAGTAAAGAAAACTTGACTAAAACTTCAGTCATCCTGGGCAGAGGTAAAGAGTACACCCATGTGTAGTGTTGTACTTTTGGAAGAAAGAGATCAGAGGGTGATCACTGGAGGGGAGATAGGAATCAATAAACTACTCTTGCCAAAACATCAAGCGAAAAACCAGTCAAATAACAAGAAACAATAATATTTTATAGGGACAAGAACATCTAAACCTAGAGTTTTGTAGCATATTAACTCTTTTTTAGTTTTAAACAAACATTTGTAGCCAGATGTGATGGCGCATGTCTGTAATTCCAGCACCTGAGAGGCTGAGACAGGAGGATCCGTGTGACTTCGAGACCAGCCTGGACTACAAAAGTGAGCCCAAGGCTAGGCTGAACTGCATAGTGAGACCCTGTCTCAAAAAGAAAAAAATATATATACTGCTAAATAAACCAAGCAGCATACATTGGAGAAGCAGGGAGAAAAAGCTTCCTAAAACAATATTAGTATGTGATTTACCAAAAACTTCAAGATACTGGGGCCAGGGAGATAGCTTAGTAGAATAAGCATTTATCTGGCAAGTGCAGGGTCCTGAGATGAAAGAAAGAAAGAAAGAAAGAAAGAAAGAAAGAAAGAAAGAAAGAAAGAAAGAAAGAAAGAAAGAGAAAGGAAGGAAAGAAGGAAGGAAAGAAAGAAAGAAAGAAAGAAAGAAAGAAAGAAAGAAAGAAAGAAAGAAAGCTTAACACAGCTGAATGTGTTATGGACTAAACAATGAAAGCGACCGGAAGCAGATAAAGAAGAAAACATATCAATAGCAAAACCATACACTGATGTACACAGGATGAATCAGATATTGGTCTTAAGAACCTTCAAGGGGTTCAGCATATTGATTATAGCACAATGTAACACTAAAATTATGTTTGGAATACATGTCACTCTTGTCTTTTTGATGTGTACTTCTCCAGGTGTAAACTCAGTTACTGTCATTCTCTCTCTCAAGAGTAGTACTTGAAAATAAGAGACTGGGCCAAATACCATATTCTTGAAAGGGTACAATTTTGTATTTCCTTGAATTTCCAAATATCTGTGTCAAAATTGTGTAACTGCTTATATCACATTGTATAAAAAGTTATTAGAATATCAATGATGGCCAGAAAATATTTCCAAGCAAAGTCAAAGATATTTGATACTCAGAAAGCCAGTGATGATAAGCTCAAGCACCTATGTTACAGAGTAATAGTATCACAAAGCTTTTCTGCTGGAGGGCTAAGAATGTAAGTTAACAGACCGACAATTGGAGAAAAAGAAGGGCTATAAGGATAGCCAATATTTTGGCCCTAACCCTTCAAGGTCAATAAAGACCCAGGGTATAAGGGAACCTGTGCTGTAATATCCTATAACTCAGAGGTGTCCCAAATTTCCTGGTCAAGGAGAATATGGGACCTCAGAGGAAAGGGTGAATGAACTGTGGTGCGTCTAAGGAGAGTCACCCAGAGAAAAACATTCTCTCAGGCTTTCACAGAAAGCAAAATGGCCAAGCAATGGCCGTGACTCATCCCGAAGGCTGACACTAACAACAGTTCTACAAAGTACTGCCTAAGTTGGTCCCAAACTTAATCCTGAGGGGATTTGACCCTGGAAGATACAAAAAAAAATATTTTGTTATACAGGTCTTGCTTCAACTTGCCCTTGACCACCCAGCAGGAAAAAAAAAATGCTTAATTACAATGCATGAAGCACAGAGCTAGATTGGTGAGACAGGCTTTAGGAGGCTTAGATTCAATAGCTTCCAACATCACAAGTTTCACTGGTGGCCCACTGCAATTGCAGAACATTTGACTGTATATGTACCTGCTTCCTCTTAGTCCAAAGAGAAGTATATTCTTTTCCTTTTTTTTTTCTAAGCAACATCAATAGGGAGGTGGGTCATTCCCACACAATGTACTCTGTAGAACGATTGTGAGGACATTATGCAATATGTCAACTTTCATAGAAAAGAAAGGGGAAAAAAAGAGATAATAATGTTGATTTAGAAGGGTTAATGTTTAATTGTTTGATCAATCTTATATACCTATATGTATTAATCTAAACTGATCTGATGATGAAAATATGTAATATAACCCATGTTAAATTTAAACAATAAAAAAGTGAAAAAAAAGAAAGAAAGAAAGAAAGAAAGAAAGAAATTAAGAAAGAACTTCAAAGATGTTGCTATAAATATGGGAATATGTTCACACAGCTAAAATAAACCATGCTAAAGTTGTTAAGGGGCAGCATGATAATGCACTATTTATAAAAAGGTGGTAAAGTAATGAATCATAAAAAGGTGAAGTGAAAAGATATAAAAAACTGTACTGAATAGAGGGACTTAGCACATTAGACTAAGAAGAAAAATAATTTATCAAATCTCACGGTTAAAACTGTGTCCTTACTATGAATCATCATAGTCAAATTTTAAGCTAAACACAAAAAAATCAAGCAACAAACAAGAATGACTTGTTCCATACCAGGCAATATTGATAAGGTTAATAACTGACTTTCTAAGACAGCAGTGGGACAATATATCTAAGTACTGAAAAGAAGAACATGGGTTAAGAATTATATAACTTGAAAAATTTTCTCTCAAACATAAAGTTGCAATAAAAATTTCATAACAAAATTAAAGTTTTAAAAGTTCCTGTGGCCTGCGGTGCCAGTCCTGCACCTGTGGCATGCTAAGAGCGCAAGTGAGATCGTACATGGCAACACATGCCTGTAATCCCAGCGCTTGGGAGGCTAAAGCCAGGAAGGTCACTCCGAGTCTACTCTGCGTAGTGAGACTCTGTAGACCCTGTACTAAAATACATAAGAAATAATAACATAAAGGTTCCTTATGTGTGAACAACTCTAACCAAGCTTTTCGTTCTGAAATTAAGTGATTCCAGAGAATAATCTGAATACAGAGGAAAAATAAAATCCCAGGAAGGCAATTATACATGAAAATATGAACAAGTAGAACAGTATTTTTCTTTTCACTGATTTTAGAATAAGATAGATATATCTATCACTCCACCTATATAAAATTCTATCTATAGGATATACTATCTATAACTATATTCTATCTATAGGATATATATATGTCACATACATTTGACATCATGTAAAATCACTACATAATGTACTTGATTACATCAGCAAATAGGTGGTAGCTGAGAAATAAGCTTTAAATGAACACAATAGGTAAAGATATAGTTGTCAGAGTAGTTGAAAATCAAAATTAGTTAATAAGAAACACAGTAGTAAAAATACAAATATAGATCCAAGAGAGGTGGGTCATGCCTTAATCACAGCACTTGTAAGGCTAAAGGAGGATGACTTCAAGCTCAAGACCAGTATTATTTTTCTTTTTTCATTTTCTTTAGTAATTTTTAATTAATTAATTAATTTCTTACAGGGTAATGCTACACAGCTCTTACTCATAGTGATCCTATTATCTCAGCCTCTTCAGTGCTGGGATTACAAGCGTGCTCCACCACACCCTGTCTTGGGGATCAACATGGTGCAGATGGCATGCAGCACGAGGGATGGAACCAGGGTCCTTATACTTGCCAGGCAGGCACTTAAACATCTAAGCTGTCTCCCAAAGAATCTTTATATTCTTTAGGAGATGAGTGACTATATGATGATTCAGAAATATATTTTTGCCTAGAAATCTATATAAATACATCTTATGTACCAGGTATAACAAAATAAAGAGACTAAGGGATAGAACTATAAAATAAAATTTTTATGAGTCATGGATTTAAATATAATACATATGAAGAATGTTCTGATAAATTAAGCTGTATATTGAGAGTACCAAAGTAACTGGTAATAAATAAGAATTGCTGGATAATATTAAACATATTAAATATTACATTAAACACATTCACATTATGTAATAAAAGAGTAAAGCATGAAAAACAACAGAAACACGAGACATATTTTTTTTATTTTTATTTTTATTTTTTTTTGTCTTTTTGAGACAGGGTCTCACTATGCAGTTGAGGCTGGCCTTGAGCTCACTTTTGTAGCCCAGGCTGGTCTCGAACTCACACCGATCCTCCTGCCTCAGCCTCCCAAGTGCTGGGATTACAGGCGTGAGCCACCACGCCCGGCTACACGAGACATATAAACATGGTAATACATAAAAGAAATCCTTTAAGCACTGATACTTGTCTCCCTGTCCATTCTAGTTATGAAGATAAAAATTATAACTGTCATGTTATTTTCTAACTCAAACCATAAATTGAATCCTATAGGACAAAATTCATTCTTATTGGACATTGTTTTTCAAGTGGTGTATTTTACAAAATAATTTCAACTTTTCTCAATAAATCATTATTTGAATAAGTATTGTCTTTATATAAGGAGGTTTTTATACAGATAATTTAATAGGAATCCATTATTGGGGTCTCTGTTACAAAGAAAATTCAGAAATTGGATGCAGCTCATAAGAAATATCTTGGTATGTTGAAGGATTTCTTGGTTACTTAGAATGTTTGCACTGGTAGAAAACTGTAAATAGAGAAGTCAGTTTCAGACTGCTATTCCCTTGTTATTCAATGATGATACATTTTTTATCTTTTTGCAGTGATTTCTACTGGTCTATTCAAAGGAACAGATAGTGCTTACTATTTTTCTTCTTTTCAATTCTTTATAACATTTTGACCATTTTTGCACACTTATGTCTGGTAATCTGAACAACTAATATAAAGACAACAATGCACATATAACAACCATTGATGAATTCCTATTATTTTCTTCAGTGAAATTCTATATCACTTCTATTTTTATTTTTACCATTTTTATTCTATTTAATAATAAAAATACAATGGAAGTCTTGAAATAAACAATTTGACGACCCAAAGAAATTTCAGTTTATTTGGGGGTCTGGTGGCAAAAGTTACAGCAGTAAGGAAAAATGAGCTTTGCTTTCTAAATGACCTTTTTTAGAGAAGTGATGAATTGCTATCTATCAGAAACTAGTGAAGGAAAAATTGTTGATAGGTAGGTAGGTAGGTAGGTAGATAGATAGATAGATAGATAGATAGATAGATAGATAGATAGGTAGATAGATAGTTGTAATGTAATTTTGAAATTGGATGCAGTAAAGAAGTATACTGTAAACACAACTGACCACTAATGAATTAAAAATTATGATGAGCAAGGGCTGGGGAGATAGTTCAGCCATCTAAGCACCTGCCTGGCAAGGACCTGGTTTCAATCCCTGGTACCTCATGCCTTGCCAGTCACTGAAATTGGATGTGGTGGTGCAACTGGGTGTATTCTCAGTGCTGTGGAGACTGAGACAGGAGGATCACTATGAGTCCGAGCTGCGTAAACAGAGCCTGTACCAAATGATAAATGTATAAAATATTTAAAAATATATCATGAGTAAACCAATTGAGGAGATAACATACAAACTGGAAATTAAATGGTTTGCAACAGAGAATGAAGAAATGCATTATTTATTTATTTTTAAATTTTTAAAAAATATTTTTCTTGTTTCATAACCTTTGTTTGTTTATTCACTCATTTTTATGGCTGGCTCAGCCCACCCCGAGGGCAGGGCTGGCGCAGCATGTGGTGCTGGGGATCGAACTGAGGTCCCTGAAGCCGCCCAAGCTTTCTCAAGCAGGCGCTTTAGACCACTGAGCCATCCTGCCGGGCCCCAAGAAATGCATTTTTAAACATGGCTAAGAAACAAATGCAAAATTAAGATAATTAAATTCAACCATATTTAATCTATATATTTTCTATCATTGTGTCATGTATACATTGGCAAAATAAAAGCAGAAATTTTAAAAGATAGAAATTAAGATAAGTATATAATTTTCTGCAAGTTGAATGATAAAGTTTTCTTCAATGTAATGATTCTGACTGACTAAAAAGAAAAATGACTTCACTTCAAATTATATGCTTAGATATGCGATTCTCATTGTGTCTGTTTCTTTACATTTTCTTTGAAACTATTCACTTGAACTTTCATATCTTTTAGTATTGTCAGTTTTCTATTCTTTTTTCTCTTACATGCTTTAGAAGTCTAGATTGGGCTAATTTTAAAATGTTAAGATGTATTTCATAATAATTTTTTATTTTAAATTTTGTCCAACAGGGCTGGGGAGATAGCTTGGTGGTCTAAGCAGCCTACCAGGCAAGCAGAAGGACCCTGACTCAACCCTGGGAACCACATGCCATGCCTGTCCTGGAACCCTGGGTGTGCTATGCTGGCCATCAAACTCAGTGTGGTGTGCACAACTGGAATCCCAGCACTGGAGAGGCTGAGATGGGAGGATCGCTGCAAGTCCAAGCTGTGCAGAAAGACTATATATCAAATTAATAAATAGATTTTAAAATTTTAATTTTTTAAAACAATGTCCAAAAAAAATTAGAATATAATTTTCAACTTTACATTTATATTCAAAGACAAGACTAATGGTTTTCAACATGCAAAGGTACTTTACAAATAATAAAACTTGTATTTACCAACATTTGATAGACATTACATGTAATTATCTTTGAAAACATATAAACAAATTATAAAATAACAACATCCTTAATAGTAATAAACAAAATAAACATTAGTGACATTCTACTTTTTTCATGATTGATTTAAAGAAGAAATATGAACACCTTTTACACAGCTACGTATATTGATCCTATAATTGAATACATTATGTAATTGGGAATGTACACTAAACAGTTTATGAGTAAAAATTTACATTATATGAATAGTAGTTTTTAAAATACACAAAATAATAGAGGATGGAAATAATTTAATGAATACATATTTATTATAGATCAGTTATATTGCCTGATTTGATGCAATACGAATGGCTAACATCAGGAAAACATTTCATCAAGTTTTGTCAAAGTGATACATATGTACATTGCAGTTATTATGATGATAACTTAAATAATTTTAATTCATTATTTAAAACACAAACATACTGTCATACAGTATTTTATGCAGAAGATTCCAATTTAGAGACATTTATTTATATGAAAGAAAAATGTCAAAATATTAGGACCATATCGGTAAATGAAACGGTTTTCCTTTTCAGTTGTCAAAGTTATTTTTTACTATAAATGTACATATCTTGACTGGTTCACACAAAAGTTTGCACTTTAAATTTACAAGGAGAATTAAATGAACACTCAAAATCATATAGAAATTGTGGACTAATTCATGTCTAACTTTTCTGAATGTTCCAGCTCGGTGATTACTGATGATTTCAACAGTAGTGTTTTATTTACTCTTACGAGCCCCAACACAATTGTTCAGCTTCTAATGCTGCTAATTTTAGTTGTATTACGTATTTTTGTAGCCTCCTTGAAAAGAATTATTAGCATTGCAGTCTAACTAAGACTTTACTAGTTTTCATACAATAAACCTTTCTTCTGCTCCTCCCAATGGTAAGTAAGGAATATGAGCAATTGTTAGAAAACATTTTTACTCTATTGTTAAGTATTAAGAATGCTATGAATGTGACAGCTGAGTTTAATGCGTCTGTTGTTGATCCTGATACTTTACATTAAGGCTAATCCTAAAAAGCTATCTAGAAATAGTACATGAGTGGAACTTAGATTACTGAATCTTGCACAGTAATATGTCATTTATTTCTAGTATTAAATTTTTAACTAGATGGAGATAAGAAACCAAATAAGTTAAAAATGTGAGGATTAAAGCAGTAGTTTTCACGTAAGAGTTCTGTTATTAATTAATTATATTTTGTTTTTCAAAAGAACAAAGTTAAACATTTTTATACTTTACAGTAAGTATTAGTGAATATCAACATATGTATATTGAGCAAAAATATAAAATTGTTACATTCAGTTTATAAGATTCCAAGCTATATATGGTAGCTCTGGATTTCTGTAATAATTCTAGAAACTGATCTTATGTAAAAGTTTATGTATAAAATAAATAAGTTTATAGAAGATGGAGTAAAAGTAGCACCTCCTAACTTCTTGGTACAGAAAATTTTCAGCTGTTTGCATACTACTTAGGCTTTGGAAATAAAAATTATGTTACTCAGGCCCACATGGAAAGTAATAAATAAGAACATGATGTTACAAAAGATTAGAGACATAAAAATATTTTTAGACAATATCAGATGTAACTTTAAATGTTCATGGTTAATAAAAATTCAGTTTTTACTTTGTCATAAACTGAGACTTAATATTACTGAGAATCAGTCCAAAAGTTTAACATAAATTCAGAGCTTCAAATCTTAACTGTTCTATAATTGTAGGTAAGTAGACTGCTAGTGTTTAAGGCACACTGCTTCTCTAATAATAGAGAAAAAGAGCAGCGTTATATGTGCAAAGATAAAATTAAGGTCAGGCTCTGTGCAGTCACAGTTTCGTACTTATAAAAGGTAAATTGAGATGGCTCTGATTTTCCAAGATATTATTGGGAGCCAATTGCTTATTAAAATGGATTATTTATAAAGTAAGTATATTTCCTCTTCTGTGTCAGTTTTTAAAATCTATTTATTCAGTGTAAGTCTTGTTGCAGGTCAGACTAGTAATGATCCTCCTGTCTCAGCCTCCTCAGCACCGGGATTGCAGCCTATACCACCACACCTGGTTTCTGTGGCCAGCTTTGCACAGGCACAACATGTGGTACCAGGCTATTAAACATCTTCATATTAGTATTTTTTCTGAAAATAATATAATTTAAAACTGTGTAAGACTTTCATTATGAGAAAACAATAAAATGTCACTGCATATCTATGGTAGTGGCTAATTCCCAGATCTCTGATATCAACAACTGCTGGCCAGGATGTGAAATAACAGGAACTTCCCTTCACTGCTGTACCAAGTGGTACTGCCACTGGGTTAGACAACAATTTGGCAGTTTCTTACGAAGACCAACACCTTATTACCATATAAACCAGCAATTAAATTCTTGATATTTACTCTAAAGAACTGAAAATTAATGCACACATAAAACTCCATATAGAGATGTCCTTTAGCAGGGAAATGGGTAAACTGTAGCAAGCATTGGAAAATTATTCAATGGAAGAAAAGGAGCTGTCCAACCATGAGAAGATACTGAGGAGACTTTTACACAAAATACTAAGAGAAAGAGGCCATGTTGAAAAGACAGATACTATATAGTATCAATTATATGACATTCTAGAGTAAGTAGATTAGCATTTATAAGGAACTAGGGAGAAAGGATGAACAGGTAAATTGCAGCAGATTTTAGGGACATGAAACTATTCTATATGATGCTATAATGATGAATATATCACTACAATTTTTTCTCAAAACAAGTAGTATGTACACCCCCAGGAGAAATCCTCTCTATAAACTCTGGACTTCAAATGATAATGATGCATTACTGTGTGTCACTTGTAACAAGTGCACTTCTGAGGTGCCAGAGTTGACAGAAAGGCATGTTTGTATGACAGTGTGGGATGAGTGAGAGTCTCTGTACTCTCTACTCAATTCTGGTGTGAACCTAAGCCCAAATCTTCAAAAAATAAACCCTACTCAAAAGGAGAAAAAAAAAATCACAGAACAGTGAGAGAAAACAAATGGTGAAGGTTGTTGTAAATCACAAAACTTAGGGCCAGCCAGATAGCTCAGCAAATTAAAGTGCCTCTGATATCAACAACTGCTGGACAGGAGAGGTCCAGGGTTCGATCCCCAGGCCTAATGTCCTGACTCTGCCCCCAGTGTGTCTAAGACAGCAATAGAGACAGGGTGTAGTGGCCCGCACCTGCAATCCCAGCTCTTGGGACGTTGTGAACAGGTGGATCACTATAAATCTGATCTAGTAGTAAGACCCTGAACACCCTGTAGACCCTTCCATAAAAATGCAATAAATAAATAAATAAATAATAAATAAATACATAAAAAAACTTTACAGCAGTAGACAGCAAGACATCACCCATTGAAGAAATAGATTCACTACTAATATCTATTCTTTCTTTGTTTTATAATAAAACCTTCACGTTTGGGGTGAATAAATGGCTTCCAAACGAAACAAACAAACAAACAAAAAAAGCTTCAAAAATATTTAGCTATAATGGAACTAATTCACAGTCTATAGTTAATTTTTGACACTATGGTGGATTGACAATTAGTGGTCAACTCTCAATGCCCAGCTGAGCTGAACAGTGTAGGTGCTGGGAGTGGGTGGCCGATCTGAGGATTGTTGTCAACAACATAAGAGGCAGAAACGGAGAGAGAGAAGAGAAGACGTTGGGAAGCTGTAAGCTGTTGTTGGTTCTCTTGGAGCAGCGTGTGGTGCTGGCTTTCCTGATGAACTCAATCATTCTCATCTTTCAAGCTTGGGAAATGATGAGGAAGTTCTGGGTCTCACTTTGAACACTGCTTCCTGTATCCAGAGGGGAAGATGATACACAGCTCAGTCTCCAGAAGCTTGTCATGCTGGCTTTCATGATGGGGACTCAGCTGTTATCATTGGAGGAGCTCAGGACTGTCCCTGAGTGTGACTGCTGTACCTTTTGAGAGCTCTGGTTATTACTTTGAGTATTGCTCCCTGGCTCAAGTTCAGAGCCCTCAGACGGTTAGCATAGATCCTTTAACCCTCTACATAGACTTCCTAGCTTCCACCACTGACCTTTGTTTGGGCCTTCCAAATGCAGATCCCTAAAGCAGGCCTGTTTGATACATTATTGTGATCTCAAGGCCTCCAGTTGGACTTGTAGGAGGCACTGTTTTGGGCTCTAGGTCTTCAGCAGCACTCATGCAGGGCACTGCTGTGGAATCTATGCCCTCATCTGGATTCTTCAGTCTTTAGTGTGTGGAAAGATTTCCTGCATTCTCCTTATTTATGATTCTTTGGCTGATTACTATTAAATAACCTTATGAACTATGTGATTTGTGTTAATCCCCTTGAAAAATCACTAAAATGGACACCCTATCAAAATCACTTCCCATATTTAAAAATAATGAAAATGTGGCACCTCACGGTGCTACAATTGGTATTTTCCCATATGTAATATGTCACTTGGCTCAATATAAAACTTGAAATATTTTTAATGTGTATGAACATAAAAGTAAAGTTTTCATACTATGTTTTGTTTTAACCATTCATTTGCAAATAGTTTGCATTAAAATTACCTCTATATATATTGTAATTTTTAAACTTTTGCCACAGAACATTTTATGCCACATATTTATTTATAATTTTCATTAACATTTAATTTTTATTTAATCTAAATATGATTCATCCTCTGTAAATGATAATATGTGTTCAAATTTCTGTTTACTATAGCATAAAAGCCAGAATTCCCTTTGTCCTTATGTCAACTATGACAGTAAAAGAAACATGTTAGACATACACATTTTCTGACAATAATCTATTCATGTTAACAGTTCATTCTCAAACTTTGATAAAGCATTTGTGGCACGAGGAGCAGAAATATCTATCTATCTATCTATCTATCTATCTATCTATCTATCTATCTTAAGCTTAGATTTGATATATTGCCTTGGAAATAGTTTATCCTAAATTAAGGAAGAATATCTAGATTGCCTTATATAACTTACTAGGTATATATTTTTCAAAAAATATAAACTTCCATTTAATTTCGAATATTCAAAAGTGAGTAGATTGCTTTCAAGATACTACTTATGAAATTGTATAAAATGATTAAAGGGACTAACAGTAGCAGGCAGAACATAATTAGAAAGAAAATTCACATAACTCCAAATTGTACTCTGTACTACCTTACAGGATAATTATAAGAAAGCACAGGAAACAGTAAAAATACTATGTCAAGGAAAAGATAATTTGGATTACTCACTAACAGGTTAGAAAAGGTACCTTCCAGTGGCCTACCTCTAAAAAAGTTTTTATTTTTCTCTCTCTTTGGTCTCTCAGATGAGAAACATTGGCATATAAACAGAACACTTTGAAACTATAGACCAGAAGGAAATTTGTTCAATTTTCATATTCTGATGATCCCAGGGGATTTTCTAAATATAACTCATTACTAGAAGTTTCATCAAACTGTGTGTAAATGAACAGTGTAATGGTTAGCTATAAGCATTGCTGATAGCTATTTATAAACAATTTTTGGAAACAATGTGCTTTTCTCCTTAGTCAGTGGCCAGTCATTGGAGGATACATCTTGAGCACTAGAAAACAATTTATACCAATTCTAGACTTACGTCTATTAGTCTTATAAGACATCTAGTATCACTACACACAGTGACTGATGGTAGAAGAAAAAAAAGGAAATACCAAAAACATTCAGCAAATTTATCAGAATTGCGTTGAAGGAGTTAAAATGTCTTGTTTTGAGGATTGATTATGATGACTATTTATTTATTTTAATATATTTGGTACAGGGTCTAACTATATAGCTTTGATTCAGTGATCCTCCTGTTTTAAGCCTGCCATTACTGCTGTGTACCACCATGCCCTATCTTAGTGGACAGCTCATAGCACCAGTGAGTGGTGTTGGAACATGTGATACCAGGCATCAAAGCCTGGTCTCTGAGCTTGCCTAAGCAGGTGCTCAGTCCACTGTGCTATCTTGCTTGCTCTGTTTCAGACCTCTGAAAGAAAAGTGAAAAATCATATTGATCTTTGTGCCATTTCCTGAAAGCTGTAGCTATACTCTTATTTGAGAGGCATTCTTCCTATTTCAGAAAAAAAATCGTTATTTTCAATTGCAAGAAGTAAAGATAAGAGTTTCTTCAAATAACTATTACCTTTAAACTTTCTACATATTTAGTCACTACTGTACGTTTTCCACTTCAGTATGTAAGTAACTCTTCCTAAGTGTCCCACTTTGGTCTTCAGTTCCTTAGGAAGGAACACTTGCTACAATGAATTCGTGTTAGCAACATTTGTGTGCTTTTCTTCTGTCAATATATGCCATGCCTATTTAAGTGTTGGACATCGTTGACACAAAAAGTGAATGAAGTTGAAGATTGTTTGCTCCTGTGGTACGTTTAGGAAAGGCAAGTAAATGAAAATAGAATTGCACTTGCAAAAATGAATCGAGAACATGTTTATGTACTTCTTTTACAAACTATTTTTATCACTTATGCATTTATGTAGGAGCCTTTTCTTCCCAACGATACACTGAATGGTAATACATAATGCATGATATCAATTTACTATTTTATTTTTATTAGTGCTAGAAAATTATACAGACATAAATTAAATATTAAAAATAAATACTTTATAGTGACAACTACTTCGACAAACCTATGAAACTAACATTTGGTAGACCACAAAAAGGTATTCAGACAGACTGTCTTACATGTAGGGTTAGGGTTAGGGTCTTTCAACAGCATAGATTTTGTGATCCTTGATATAAAAGTTCTTGATGATAAATTTTATGTTTACAGAAGACAAATCAATTATTTTGCACCATATTAAATTTTCTATATATAACATTTATGTTTGAATATGCTGAAATGTATTCTATAGATTGGTAAATAAAGCCATAAGATCACAAAACTTACTCCTGCCAGATGAATTTGTTCAATAAAATGATAGTTTAAAACTATACTACCATCAAATTTTGTGAATACAGAGTGACACTGATGAAAAGAATTCCCAAACTTAAAAGTTATATTACAGAGAAGCAAAATAGTGACTGAGCTTCTCATGAGCAAATTTTTGGAGAATTAGGACATTTTTAATATACTTATGTGAGATTAGCTACATCTTTAATATATGTATGTATACATATATATATATGTATATATATATATATATATATATGTGTGTGTGTGTGTGTGTGTGTGTGTGTGAGAGAGAGAGAGAGAGAGAGAGGGAGGGAGAGAAAGAGAAAGAGAGAGATGATGTTGATGATGATGATGATGATGATGATGATGACGATGTTGATGATGATGATGAAATCTGGTATATCTCTACTAAATTCTACTTGAATTCATCAATTGTTTTACACTAATGTAGACCTAAATAAAACATCGTATTAGTGCATTTTTTCATTGCTAATCTTGAAAATCTCTGAATCTAAAATTTTATTATTTTAAAACTATGATATTTGAGTTGGCTTATTTAAGAAGTATACATATGATATTTGACAGTCATATACACATTGAGAGGGAGTCAGGAATCATATCTTTATTCAATATGAAATAATCTCTATAATGTTTATAATTTTGCTTAGTTCAAAATACATACATTCAAATGAGCGGCTCAGTTTTATTTAGATTCTGACAATAGTGATAACTTGACTATAGTACATTTATATCTGCTGTATAATTCATATTATAATATTTAAAGTAAACCATTTTTGTCCACTTAATTCAACACGGCCTGCAATATGAGATCTGATATAACTAATAAAATTAGGAGATTCAGAAATAGGTTTTTGTTCTTATAAATAAATCAATAAAGAACTCAAAATCCATAGTTCTTTATTCCTCCAGATTAGTAGCTATTAACTACTGAACAAAATTTATACCACAATATGTACCATATTCAAACTGCCAAAAAAAGAAATTTTCTATATATCCCAGTACAAAGGAAAAATTCTCACCTGTAGAAAACAAGGATGATAGTTACATGGGAATTATCTTCAGAAATAACACAAGCAGAAATAACAAATAATAATTCTTTTAACACTCACTTCTAACAAGTATATTCACCTCTATATTATACACCAAGCAAAAATTTGTTGCAAAAATAATCATGTAGTCAGATCTTAAGATTTCCTAGCTGAGACATCACAGTTACTATAAAACCTTTTGGCACTACATAACTTTCTTGATGTCATTTGAAGCTGGAATAAGTAGGTTGATGAGGATATCTATGTAAATCACTCACCGATTGGCTGCGGGGCTAGTGGCTACATTGTGAATGCTCTATTCTTGTTTTGAAAATCTATAACATATCCATTGCTATATATTATTCTGTTTCTGTCTTTATTTCTGCTATTTTTCTTGCTTTTGTTTTTACTGTTCAAAATAAAATAAAACAAAATAAAAAATAAATTATTCACTGGAAATATTTTAAGTGCTATGGAGCCATTACAAGATATTTTATGTCATATTAAACCTTTGTCAATCCAACAAAAATACTTGAAGAGACACCTAAAAGTAGATATAATTATTAATCTCATGTAAGTAACGCTGTTCTTTTTTTTTTTGTCTTTTTGAGACAAGGTCTCGCTATGCAGTTGAGGCTGGTCCTGAGCTCACTTTTGTAGCCCAGGCTGGTCTCGAACTCGCACCAATCCTCCTGCCTCAGCCTCCCGAGTGCTGGGATTACAGGCATGAGCCACCACGTCCGGCTAGTAACGCTGTTCTTTCTGTTTTAAATAATTATTTTCTAGGATTGCGTTTGCTGATTTAAACATTCCTGTAGCTACTGTTTACCACTAATATGATTGTCACTGTCATAATAAAAATGATGAGCAATATTGTTAAATTTTCATTTCCTATAATTTCCTGTTTTCCACGTTATTAATGTCCGCATATATCACAAAAATGTGATTAAAATGTATAATTATTAATTTTTAACATGTACGCATTTATAAAAAATCAACATGATTAAAACAGTAAGTATGTTTATCATCTTATAAGCTATTTTTAAATGTTCAAATAACAACTACTACAAAACAAACCTTAAAATAAAATAAATATGTAAACAAGAAACTCATCTCTAAATAGTACATTATAATTTATTTCATAAATGTTCTTTTACTCTTTTCTAATATCTTTATATGATTGATTACAGATTACATACATACCTGAGTAATATGTTATTTTCATGTAATTCCAATAATTATATGAATTAAAATATTCCTGCTTTCATTATTGCCTTTTACAGTGATATTTTCACAAGTGATAGAATGTTAAAATCATCAATCATTAATATTCATTGTTTGTAACTTCATGATAATGACAGTTTTCATTTGTGTCCCATAGTTGTGATGATCAACACAGCTTGCTGTTTTCCATTACAACTAATGTAGTTTTTACTTTATATCTTGATAATATTTGTTATTCATCTTTGGAAAAGTCTATAATTATCTGTTCAAATACTCTGAAGGTTTTTTTTTCTTTCCTTCTTTTCTCTTAATGGGATTCTGACTGAAAATACCAACATGCTTCTTATGCTTAGATATTAGATGTGATTACCCTTACAATAGTTGTATAGATTTTTGTTTCATCAAATTGTTTCATCAGGACATAAGTGAACCTGTACTGTAACATCCTATAACTCAGTATTGTCCCAAATTTTTTGTTCAAGGAGATTATGGGACCATACAGGAAAAGGATTGAAGATGTATAGCGTACCTAAGGAGAGTTACTTAGAGAGAAAGCATTCTTTCAGGGTTTCACAGAGAGCAAACTGGTCAAGCACTGCCCATAACTCATGCAGATAGCTGACACTGAAAAAAGTTCTACAAAACTTGTGCATGGTTTCAAAGTAAATCCTGAAAAGATTTGACAGACCTTGTCAGATACAAAAGTTACATGTTTTGTTACATAGGTCTTGCTTTAACTTGGCCTTAAAAGTCCAGCAGAAAAGTTTAACCAAAAGGTATAAAAAGTAAAGCCAGATTATTAAGATGAGCTGTAAACAGCTCAAGTCAACATCTTCTGTCATTACCAGTTCTGCTGTTAACACACTACTAGTATGGACTATTGGACTACGCATAAAGTACTTTCCCTTAGTTCAATGAGAAGAAATATTTGTACCAATAGTGTTTAGAATAATTATCATGTCTGCCTCT
>PVJA010013307.1:38779-49961 GCA_004027025.1 Myocastor coypus | reverse complement strand
TATACTTCTCTTTGGACTAAGAGGAAGCAGATACATACACAGTCAAAGGTTTTGCAATTGCAGTGTGCCACCAGTAAAGCTTGTGGGTATCAGTGATCTTGTCGGGTTTCCCTCTCATTCTGGCCAAGGTCACAGTCCCATCTCCTCTGCCATTTTGAAACTGTTGTACCTTGACCATTGTGCCATCATCTCGTTCTGTATGTGCCGTCATTTGCTACCCCAAAACTGCCCTGCTCTGTAAAAGCCTGATAAAAACCACGATGTACTATTTTCGTGAGCTGCCTAACTATAGCCCATATCAGACTTTCCAGATGTACACTCCCTTTACCTCTCCCTTGCCCTGAAGTTCTGTAGCCCGTGTTAAACTTTCTCAGAGCTGTACTCCCACTACCCTACCCCTTTTTGTGGTTTGCAAACTGAAAACCCCCCTGCTCCCCTACCTCGGTGCGCACTTCTCGGCCATCTGGCCAGGGCATCCGCCGCTGGGTACCTGCTAAAATAAAGCGCTCTTTCTTTTTGAACAGTTTGCCTCGTGGTTCTCCTTTTGGGTTACAACAGAAACATCCCTGAATTGCTAATGTGGCAGCGCTCCCCAGCTGTTTGGCACAGCAGAGAGAGGCGGTTCTGGCATCCAGAGGTCACTTTGTGAAGAACTGCAAGGGAGACCTGGGAGCAGGTGCTATCTCATGGCTGTTCTAGGTGGGCTTCAGGCTGGCAAAGAATTGGTTCATTTCTAGGGAAGATGCTGACGACAAGCTAGAAATGAAGGTTCCACTTGGGTCAGGTGAGAAGGGCGCTGCTCAAGCCTGGAGCTGCAAAGCCCAGGTCTGATAGGCATCTTGGCTCCAGAGCCTGCAAGTCATGAACCCCAGAAGCTTCACAGATGTTCACCATCCCAGGCCTAGCTTGCACTTGTTTTTGGTGGCTGATCCAGTTAAGGGGCTCTCTGACCCTGTCCAAGGTGGGGTGGGGGGGTCCTTGGGGGGTTCACTGCCCCCCATCAGGGAGACAGTTATGTCCCCTGTGCCCCAAGAAATCCTACCAGTTTCTCATTCTGTACCCACATGCAGTGGGGTAGTTTTACACATGATTTAAAGAAAACATGTCCATCTAAATAAAAATAAGATGCTAGAGCAGACCTCAGTGAAATGAGAGTAATTAGTTTAAGAAGCACATACTTAAGTGATGGGATTTCAGAGGCAGGAATTGGAACTCATGTGTGGGCATGTGCCTGGGTTGTGCCTCTTGGCCTGGGTCATCAGGCCAGGGACCCGGGCCACCAGTGTGCAGAGGGAAGCCCTGCTGAGATGCACGCACACTCTCCCATTCCATAAATCAATTAGCTCCTACAAGTGGGTAAACTGTGAGGAAACATTCAATAACTCCCCCTAAATGTTCCATCCGGGCTCCTCAACGGCTCATTAGGTTATATGAGGTGTGGGTAATTACCCGGAGACGGTGTGCTCACTCCCCGCGCCGCTTAATTTCCTGTCCTCCTCAGTTCTCAGTTTCCTTACAGCATGAAAGATGCACAGGCCACGGCCACGTGTATGCGCGTGCACGCGTACTAGCGCACATGGGTATGGGCAACCTTCCCTGTACTCAGGTCTTTGTGTCCTGCGCAAGCCCACGAAGGGAACCCAGCTAGAGCAGGCCCTGTCCACGGGAACCCGCCGCCGTAAGGGCCTCCAGTTCATTTTCCTCTCTGCTTGATTTAAAGAGAACTTGCGAGTAAATCTAAATAAAAATAAGGTGATGCAACAGACCTCAGTGAGATGAGATTAATTAGTTGAAGCAGTGCAGACTTAAGTGGGAGAATTCCACAGGCAGGAATTCGGGCACATGTGCCGGCAAGTGCTGCGTGTGCCCGCCTGGCTGAGGGAGCAGTTGTGGGTACCTGCACTATGGGCAGGAGGGTGGGCTTGAGAAACGTGGCCAAGGAGGCCTGCACATTGGTGAGCACCCACTGATGGTCGAGAGGCTAATGGTGCCAGTGCCCCTGGAGCAGCGTGTGTTGGTTATGGGTAACCGCTGTCACCGCTGCAGTCATGGCCAGCGCTGCTGGGGTGCTAGTGCCATCCCACTGTGCACACTCTGAGCAGCCTTGTGTACAGCTCTCCCTCACTCAGCCACATCCACACTTACAGTGGCAGATCTTGCCTCATGCCCTAGGCTCGCAGGTCCCGTGCCTAAGACACTACTGTTTCAAAACAGACCTTGAATAAAGATAGGAGAGGAAAATGTTTGGTGCTCTCCTAAGGAGGTAAGCTCAGAACACCCAAGTAGGTCACCCAGTGTGCCAATATGCCAGACCTGCAACGTGAGTGCCAGCCCCACGTTGACCAGCCCCATCAAAGCTCTGACCCTTCTGTGTGACTCTACTCTTTCTATCTGCTACCTGGAGCTTCTTCTCTTCTTGAGGATTCTCAAGAGTTTAAGGGCTCCTTCCCCAAGCCTGAGTGATTATGGATGCAAAAATAGGACAGGTAGAACTTTTCAGGGCAAGGGGGCGCATCACTATCTCATTGATAGAGGAGGCAGGCTGGTGCACCCCGGGGTTGGGATGTGAGGGCCCTCAACTAGACCTGGCAAGGAAAAACATGGGACCAAGTGGCACAGTGTGGCTATCTGTGAGCTTTCCAAGGATGGAGGGAGCCAGAGGTGACCAGTATGGTCTCATGCATTTGAGCTGAAGGCCAACAGACCATGGGTGAACAGGGGGAGGCACACGCATGCACACACACACACACACACACACACACACACGCGCGCACGCAAACAACTAAGACTCAGACTGGTGGGTGCCTTGGAAAGAGGCTTCCATAGTAGCCTTTGGAGAGGAAGAAACAGTCAGGATTTCTCTTACCCACCTGGTCTGTCTCTCTCACTCTGGTTGCCCTGCTGCCCAAGAAGAGGGTTGGCGCCATGGGAGGCAGTGTCTGAGCAGGCCGTTCAGAGCCAGGCAGCCCCTCTCTGACAAGTGTATGGTCTTCATCTTGCCTCTGTTTCTCACCAACAGTTCAGAGAGTAATTTTGGGCTGGCACTCCCTTTGCCAAAACAAGGCACTAAGAGAGATGGATGCAGGGCTTTAGATTCTAAACTAAGGGACAAGCCGGTTGTCACCAGCTCAGTGGGAGAACTGTCATCGTGGTTGCTACTCACTGGGGAATCTCCGAAGAGGTTCTGTCCCAAGAGTGGGGGATGCTGAACAGAAAGAACAGCTGGCCACCGACAGCCTTCAGCTGACGCTTTCGAGCCTGGGCAGAGGTGACCAGGGTAGAGTCCTGTGAAAGTGGAGGTGACAATCTGGGCAAGATGAGGCTCCCAGGAGCCAAGTGACAAGAGAACAACTGTAGAGAAGCATAAGAACTGTGATATCCAGGCCTCAACTCCTGGATAATGACTGTGGTGCAGTTGAAGCCTTAGTTGCCAGGGGCAAGGGACAGTGAGGAGGATGTGGCTGGTCTGCTTTGAAGATCTTGAAATTTCAGAACCAGTCTTGTGACATCAGCCAGCTGAGTGGCTATTTCTGGAACTTCCTTAGGAGGGAACAGTTACCTGCTCCTAGCTGTCATGTTGTCAGATAACCTGGCAGGAGGTCTCCTTATGGCTCGAACAGCAAAAAGTTGGCTCTCCAAAGTGACACTTATTGTCACTAGCTCTGTTTTTTGGAAATTCCTTGGACGTTATTCTAGGCCCTGAATCCTGGCAGCCCCAAGATAATTATTCTGAGGGACACAGCCAAGTCTCTTCTAAACTGGACCACAAGAGCTCATGGAGGCCCTTGAGGACCAGCTGCCTGCCACTGGTGTGAGAGGACAGGTGGGTGGTGCTCAAGATGACATCATACTGCCCGGGGTGGTCCCAGTCTAATGGCTGGTATCCTTCTAGGAAAAAAGGAAGGGACAGAAATATGGAGGAAAACTCCACAGGGACAAGGTCTGAGCCTGGAGTGCTAACACCTACAGGACAAAGACTACCGAGCACTGCCTCACACCCAACCTGAGAAAGAGCCTGGAACAGACCTTCCGGAGCCTCCAGGAGCAACCACCCTGATCCCACCTTTGATTTCAAGGACTGAGTAAGAGTAGGTAAAACTCTGTCATTAGGCCAGCCATCTGTTGCCCAGGAAGCCCTGCAGGAGGCAAGAGGGCAAAGCAGAGCTCACATTCCCTCTGCCTCCAATACCAGGTGAAACATCCAGGCATCTTTGAGCTGAGGAAATGCTTGGGACCCAGAAGAACCATTCTGATAACTCAAATCTGGCCTGGCAGCACCTACCTGCTCTATTGGGGTGAGGGTCTGCAGTGGGGGAAGGGCAGACTCAGACCCCACTGAGCACAGAGTCCCAGTTCTCCTGACTCAGAGAAAGAGGAGTAAGCCTGAGTGGTCCAGCACAGGAACATTGAAGGGCTGTGGCTTTCAGATGCTCTGGAGCTCCAGGAGAAGGCAACTTGCCTTCTTATCCAGCCAAGGTGCCACAGGCCTGTGCCAAGGTCACCTGAAGGGCCAGTCAGGACCAGGTTTCTGGTCACAGGAATCCTCTCCCAAGCCATCCAAGGACACCAAGGACAGACACCCAAGGGGGGTGGTCCTAGCTTTCCCACTCATGGCTCTGGATCTCACCAAGTTTGTCCAGAAGAGTCCGGGACGAGATTCCTTCCGGAAGTGTCTCTCCCCTGAGCCTTCCACGACTGCCTCTGTCTTCAACATGTCCCTGTGGCTGCCAGCTGGCTGGGTAATTAGTGGTTGTCTTGCTTGGGCAGCCAACAGTCTCAGTCACTTCCCAGGAAGCTCTCACACCCTTTCTTCATCAGTCACCCATTCACTAAGTGAAAACACCAGTCAGTGGCGAGACAAAGGACGTCAAAGGGCAGTTCTCTGCTCCAGCTCTGGGCTCACAGCTGAGAGGCATTTTAAGAGACCATCTGGTCAACCCACCTCCCTAGGCTCAGACTGGTTTCCATAGAACTGAGTCTTACAATCAAAGTGGACACCAGTGCATCCAGAGTGGTTTCTGGTCAATTATTTAGATATGAGTGAGGCAAAATTGAATACTCCCAGGGTTTGGGGTTCTCAGTCCCTTATAAGGGAACCAGTCCACTTCATACCACCTCCCCTCAATGCTTTCTGCCACTGCAACCTCAGCCCAATGGTCCTGTTCTCATCCTGGCATTTGTGATCACACAAGGCAGGTTTGCTCCAGCTTCCATCAACCGCTCTGGGAAATGCTGACACTGCTTTGGGAAGCAGCATGTGCATGTCTGTCCCCCAATCCGCGGGCATGTTTGCTCATGTGCAAGCCCAAGTGCAGGTGTACCTTATGACTGGGGTAACTACAGGACCGCTGGGAGTCTGCTTTTCTTTATAGAGCTAGCTAAAATAAGTACATTTTAAAGTCTGCGGCGTCTGAGACTTGATGAAACACAGCCTGTGAAATGATTGGGCTATTGTCCTGGAGGCGGAGGGTGCACTGAAGGTCACAGAAGAAGGCAGAGCTCTGTGAGCTCCAGCCCCGAGCTTGCAAAGCCTGTGCAGTATTATCAGCTCCCTTGTGGGATGCCAGGGGGTTCTCACATGGGTGTAGGATGCTGTCTCACCCAGTCCTAGCCGGAGGCTGAGCACTGCGGGCACCAGTCCTCAGCCTCAGGCTCTCTGAGAGAGCTGTGGAGGTCAACAGATGAGTGCTGTGGAACTCATCACCCCTTGCCAGGTGGGCCATTAAACAGCGCTCTAAGTGAGGACAATAGCAAAGGACCAGAGAGCTCAGGGTCTCCGGCAGCAGTGGTGCTGCTTAGGAAGTGCTCTTAAAAAAAAAAAAGTTTATTTGGTACAGGGTCTCACTATGTAGCTTAGACTCATATTGATCCTCCTGTCTTAGCACTGGGATCATAGACATGTACCACCATGCCCAGTTTTGGTGACTGGGGTGGACAGAGTGTGTGTCAAGGAAGTACTTTTTGTTGTCTGCCTAGTGGCTGTGTCCTGGCACACTGGTTGTGTTCTGTGGCCAGCATGCCATGCAGTACCAGGGATCAAACCTGGATCCTTGCGCTTGCTCTGCAGGCACTTAGACCACCTAGATGTCTCCCCAGCCCTAGCCAGTGCTTTTTGCGAGGGCAGGACAGGTCTGAATGGTCATGCAGACAGCTCAAAGCTCAAACAGTGAAGTCTGCAGTGAACTAAAGAATTTTGAGAGAATTTTTGTGGGGCCATGCATGGAGGTAACCTGGGAGGAGAGATTTGCAGAGCAGGAAAGGGCGGGTTCATGAGACAGGAGCAGTTCGCACTGAGCACCAGGATAAGGTACTAGAACCTCCGAGAGCCGTTTCAGACCAAGGTCTCAGGAACCCTCCCCTCCAGGAAGGCAGAAGGAGGTGACTGGGGTGGACAGAGTGTGTGTCAAGGAAGTACTTTTTGTTGTCTGCCTAGTGGCTGTGTCCTGGCACAAAGGCACCACACACAGGGGCTGTCACCTCAGGAGCTTTTTTTGTTGTTGTTTGTTTCCCTCGTGGAATGACCTTCAGGAGCAGAGACAAAGGAAGGGGTAGGCTTTTTCTGGTGGGCTGCGAGGCCAGGCCAGGCAAGGAAGAATCTGTCCAAAGGAGCACCACACAAAAGGCTTCTCATCCTTGACTTCAAGTTCCATGCCAGGCTTCAAGGGGGTCACTTGGCACTCAAGAGGCTGAGAAGGCTAAAGCCCTGGTGTTGGCATCCAGGCCTTTGTTCAGGAGCAGGAGGGTGCTTGGCAAGTGCCCCCAGGTGAGGCCACATGGACTGAGCCCTCAGGGTCCTGCTGTCCGCCCGATGAGATGCCTATGCTGCTATATATCCTCTGAGAACTGCCTTCTACCACACCTGCATCCCTCAGCTTCCACCTTTCTCTGTAGGACTCAGGCCAGGCTCTTGCCCCCAGCATAACAAAGCAGGGCCAGCCAGTGTTGGGAAAGTCACTGTCATTCCAGGTGACATCTCCTGCTATGGTGGCCTCTGGGACATGGGTTGAGGGTCCCGGCTCATTGGCTTACTTCCCAAGGCTACCCCAGCGCCCAGGAGACCTCAGCTCAGAAGCACGGCCTGGTCACTCTGTCTATGGCTCAGTCTCACACAGGCTGAGCTGCACCCAATTTGGGTTCTGCGTGTTTAGGGTGCCTTGGCTGCACACACCGAGGAGCTGCTCTCCCAGGCCTTCGAGCTTCACAGAGGGGGTCCTCCCTCGGGAGTGTGTTCTTTGAAAGCCAGCGCTTCCTCTCACCACACGCCTTCTGCCCCAGGCCACCCCTCACCCGCTGCCATCACAGACTAATCAGCCCAGAGCCTGTCCAAAGGACTCAAATGGGCAGATTTGCACCTACCTCGCCTTCCCTCTGCATGCTGATACCCACGCTTGTCCTCGCCCTCTGTCCCCTGTGCAGCTGCAGACTTCCCTGTGGCTGCCATGGTGGGTCAGGCATCCTGTCCCCCCAGCTCTGCCAAGTGATTTCTTCCTCCACGGCAATCACTCCATGTCTATTTGTCCCACTACCCCTGACTTTGAACAAACCTCTTAAAGGTGTCAAGCAGGCCAGATACCTGCTGCCCACACCACAGAGGGACAGAGACCCCAGTTAGAGCTCAGGCTGTCCATATCAGCCACTTTCTGAGCTCCTCTCCAGTGTAGAAGCACAGTGTCCCCTTCCAGTACCCACAACTGAGACGCAGCTCATAGCCGTGGCTCAGCCAGCCAGACCCCTACCCTGGGAAGTGCAAATCACCAACGACTGTCTCCTCGTCCCTCATTCTGTGGGTTGTTTCTGTAGCTATGCAGCTTTTAAAATTTGGTATAGCCCTATCTGCTTAATGTTGGCATTATTTCCTGGCAATTGGGGTTCTGATCAAAAAGCCCTCCCTTTTGTGTGTGGCCAGCTCAGCCCACCCAGGGGGTGGGACTGGCATGACATATAGTGTCAGGGATAGAACCACGGTCCCTGTGCTTGCCTAACCTTGCTTAAGCAGGCTCTTTAGACCACTGACCTATCTCACTGGCCCTCAAAAAGCCCTTTCTTATGCTTGTGTCTTGAAAGAGCTTTACCTGTTTGATCTTCCAACAGACTCAATGTTTTCTCTTTTTATGTGTAGGCCTATAATCCATTTTAATTTGATTGTAAATACAGTGCTAGGTTCTTTCTTCTGCATGAGAGTATTCAGCTTTCCCAAAACCATTTGTTAAAGGGGCTAGCTTTTCTCTTGCCTGTGTTTGTGACCCCTTTGTTAGAGATCAGATGGCTTGAAGCACCTAAGGTAATTTTTTTTTTTTTTTAATCTTTGTTTGGTTCAGACTCTCACTACAGAGTCCAGTGTCATAGCCATCCTCCTATCTCAGCCTCCCCAGAACACACCCAGGTTCAGTGGCCAGCACCGCACACCTATGGCTTTAGAGGCTGGCACAGAATGTGGTACCTGGGATCGAACCTGGGTCCTTGTGCTTGCCAGGCAGGCACTTAGACCACAGAACTATTTCCTCAGCCCCTGAGGTAGCTTTTGTGTCCTCTGTTCTATTTCACTGACATTACATATCTGCCTTTGTCCCTGTATAGTGCTGTTCTTATCGTTGTAGCTTTGCAATATAACTCGAAATCCAGGATTGTGATGCTCCCTGCTTCACTCTTAGTGCCCAGGATTGCTTTAGCTACTCTGTATCTCTTCTAGCTTCACACAATTGGGGGATTATTTTTTCTAGTTTTGCAAAGAAAGCAGCTGTTATTTTGATTGGGATTGCATTAATTCTATTAGCATCTTGTAGGAGGATCCAGGGAGCATGGGTGGCAAGGCTCATCCAAGACCAGACCCTGCCCCTAGCCACGTGTCCTGCCCCTTTAGAATCTCCCAGCCTGGAGGAAGTCAAACACGATTTTTGGCTGGCCATGTGGAAATAGCAGCTAAAAGCCCCAGGCTGCCATAGTGTGCAAAACCTTCTGTCTCTTCCTTTGTGATTTTCAAGCTAAAAATAAAGTCCCTGGGGACCCCAGTCACTGCCATTGTGCCTGCTATTGAAACGTGATGAGCGCCTGATCAAAATTATTATGCATTGTTGACAGGGAGACAACCCAGCACTTATCTCCCAGCGACTTTAAAATAGTGCCTCTTCTTTTTGTGCCAGGGCAAAGCAATAATTTAGATAATTGGACTCCAAAATGAGTTGGAGGCGAGTCGTTGTGGCTTAGGGCCTTCTGTGATACTTGGTCTTTGTATGAAAAGAATGGAGACAGACAGAGAATGCCGGCTCACACAAAGAGCCGGGGAGGATGCATCTCTCAATGCAAGGCTGGTGTTCTGAGGTACCTGGCTGCTGGAATGCAGTATGGTCCCCTGAGCATTGTGGGGGCACCTGCCTGGGTAGCTTTGCAGCTGCAGGGCTGGGGGAGGGCAGCTGTCCGCATGGGTGGAGGATGGTGAGTTCCTGGGAGGACCCTTCCTTCCCTGTCCTGAGGGCCAGATGGGTGACAGAGAGGGCGCTCCCAACTTTGGGAGCTGCTCACCCCGGTGTTGTCTTGGAGAAGCCTCCTTCCTCACAGGCAGCCAGGCAGAAGCGGGAATGTGCTCGTGTTCATTTCTCTCTCTGCTTACCCCATCTAAGTCACCAACAAAAGCCTCAGAATGTGACTATCTTGACATTGCTCTGCCTACCTACGCTGCCCTGCCACCCTGCCCCCTCATCAGGATGAAGCAGCCTCCCCAACTCCCAAGTGCTCTCTTGGGGCTCCTTCTTGATGCCCCTCTAAACACATACTCTGTTTTACTTTACCAAGTCCAGAGTGACCTTCCTGAAACACTAGTGAAGAGAAACCCTCCTTCCTCTTGTCCCACAAGGACTGCCCATACCCTAAGAGTGCAAGCACGGGCCTAACCAAGACCTCCTCGGCCTGCCCAATCACCCACAGCCTCTTCAGCCACCCTTGCCCTCGTCCCTTTGGCTATGAAGGGAGGGGACTTTTGTCCTGTCCCAACTTCACTGTCCAATCATGCTCAGGCTCTTCGCAAGGTCACAGGACATCTGATCACTGTGCATTTCTTATAAACAACAAATAGAGTTTGAGCACAAGTCGTCCTAGGTGGAAACGTTCTAAGGGCCATCGTTAAGACTGTCCGCAAGGCTCTAGGCCTATGCACACTTCTCTGGTCTCGTTTCCGCCCTCTCTTGTCCACACTCTTGTCCCACTTGTCCTGGCTCACCAAATTCTGTCCTCTCTACAGTTCCATGTTGGCATCCGATGTACCTTGCCATGGAAAAAGTCCCAGGTGGAATTCTTGACCTGCTCGCCTTTCCTGGATGCCCCCTCCACCCTCGGGGTTATGACTAGAAGCCCCAGGAACTCCAAAAGGATCGAGAAGCCATCACAGGAAGTGGTCAGAGCCAAGGCTCAGAGCAGAGGTAACAGCTACACAGGCATCTCCCTGGTATGGCTTAAGGAAGGGGTGATAGAGAGGAAGGAGACAGCTGACGTTGCTCGGCTAGCACAGGACTCACCCTACTGTTTCCAAACCATCCACTCAGCAAACACCCTCACTTCCAGGCTCAGGGCACAACCCCGCACCTAGAGGCTGCACCTAGAGGAGCGTGGAGGTAGTTTTTGTTACCTGCTCTCTCTCTCCCCACCTAGGGATTGTCCACCTCCTGCTCTTCTCTTCCTGCTTGCTTTTGTACCTGGGGCTCCTTTATCCTCTGGTTGAGTCACACTTTCCCTGTAGTTAGTCTAGGATGGCCTGAACCTAGAGACTGAAACTCTGGAACATGCTGAGGTGAGTCACGCCTAATCCCAGTCTCATCCTCTGCATCTCAGTTTCCCTGGTTCTCCTTTCCACCCTCTTCTTGTACTCTGAGTCAGCACCAAGCACACAAGCAACCCTGAATCCTGCTCTCGGGGTCATCTAGGGCAACCCCAGACATCCTGCCAGCCAGCGAGCCAGCTAGCTATCCACTCATCCACACATCCACCTGCTCACCCATCCATCCATCCACCCACCCACTCATTCATCCACCTATCCACCCATCCATCCGTCCGTCCGACCATCCATCTACCCACCCATCCATCCACCAACCCACTCATTCATCCATCCATCTACTCATCCATCTGTCCATCACCCATCCACCCATCCACCCATCCATCCATCCACCCATCCATCCATCCACCCATCCACCCA
>PVJA010013307.1:0-38679 GCA_004027025.1 Myocastor coypus | reverse complement strand
CCACCCACTCATTCATCCACCCACCCACTCATTCATCCATCCATCCGTCATCCATCCATCCATCCACCCATCCATCCATCTATCCATGAATCTTGTCTGTCCTCAGCTCCCACTCCTAGCTCCCCACAGTCCCAGAACCACTTCCCTCATTGCTGTCTGCTCCCTCTCCTGTCTCCATGGTGCTCAGGTCATACGTGCCCCTTACCCTGGCAATCATCCCTCAGCCTTTCCACATTTATCCTTCATCCCTCTGTGCTTTCTCTCTACAACTAGGATCTTCTGGAAATGCAAACTACCCAAAACTTCCTCTGCCTGGATTTACATCTGGGATCCTCGCCAGCACCTTGGGGGTCAGCTCTGGCTATTTCTACAGCCATGCACCCTCTATTGCAGGGCATTTGCACGAGCTACACAGGTCCTGGAGCAACACTCCTCTAAGGCTGACTGAGAAGCCCTAAGGTCTCTTCTTAACCATGTCTACTCCAAGTGGTCTCTCCAACAGTCCTTCCCTCCCTCATATGCCTAGCCTCATCCACACAGCTTGGCCACAGCACCAACTCCAGAGTGTCACTGGTCCTTTGACCAGTGCATATATGCACATGCTTTTCTACAATGAGGGAACCTTAGAGCATGGGCTTCATGAGGGCACTCCTATGCATCAGTCAACTCTGGGTCCCAGCTCCTTGATCCACATTGGCTGTTAGCCATTCAGAGCATGGGTCCAAGGCAGAGAGTGAGCAACTTCTCTCTGGGCCAGACCAGGCTACAGATGTCAGAACAGTGTGCCTGAGCTCCATGGCTAGGGGAAGCTTGCCAGACTGGCAGCTCAACTCAGAGGCCCCAGACTATGTGCAGAGGAAGCCCTGAGATAGGAGTCAGAAGTCAGATGCTCCTTGTCCCTTCCTGGAGCCTTGGTATGACTGGCTGTCTGGTGGGAAGTGAGTACAGGTTCAAAGTGAGGTTCAAAGGAACCACTGGAACATCTTCCTGATGGTACCAAAAGATGTCCCTAGCTGAGGGCCTAAAGAGTCATTCTTAGCCTTTTTAAAAATATATTTTCTTTTTAAGAAGAGTTTGGGTTCACAGTAGAATTAAGCACAAAGTACAAAGACCTCCCTCTTTTCATCACCACCTTCCCCCACTGCCCAGTGCAGTAGATAAAACTTAACCCCAGTCCATCATCATTACCAAGTTCCCCAGCCTGTGTCAGGGCTCACTCATGGCGTGGAATTCTCCATGGCTGGGACATGTGTCCAGTGGCATGTGCCAGGAGGTTCCATGCCACACAGCACCCTGAGGCTCCCCATGCTCCACCTGCTCGTCCCTTCCCTTACAGGCCCTGCAAACCACTGAGTTTTTCCCTGCTATCTGCACTGTTTCAGACACCACAGAGCTGGAAGCCTACAGTCAGCCGCGCTTTCAGATTCTCTTCTGATTAGTCAGATGCCTCCAGCTGCATGGGGCTGTCTGTGACAGAGTCTCACAAGACCAAGAGGGCCAAGGCTGGCCTGCCTCACACCCTGCCTCTCCTTCCACTGCAGAATTTGACCTCCAACTGTTGGCTCAACCTTTGCTGTCCTGGAAGTCGGCATCAAGCCCATTCTGGGGCTCAGCCTGGCAGGAGGCAAGCTGGGTTGTCCACCTGTTCACAGTCCTGCTGGGTCTCTGCTGACAGTCCACTGTGCTGGGACAAAAGGCCAGTTCTCCTCATAGGCCCTGAGCGAGCCTTCAGGACAGCTTGGAAGAGCCCTCTGCACAGGGCCACCTGCCTGGGCTATGTGAAAGTGGAATGTACCTCTAGCCGGTACCTACCGCACCCCCTAAAATCTTCATAGGACCAACATTTAACCAACCTCAGTCTCCCATGTGGATAAATCCCCTCTTCTTTTTCTGCTAAATGTCTTCTTAGAAAAATAAAATAATCAAAAACATTTCATTTAATATTCAAAAGATACTTAGCCATGTATGGCACACACCTGCAATCCCAGTACTCGGCAGGCTGAGGTAGGAGAACTGTTGCGAGTTCGAGGCTATCCTGGGCTACATAAAGAGTTAAGGCCTGCTCGGAGTAGGAACACCCTATCTTAAAACAAACAAACGAAGCACAGAAAACCTCCATGAAGGATATATTTGCCAACAGGAAAATTTATAAATTTTGCTGTAGGTCCCACATGTGACCTTGCTTCGCACCTTGAAAATCAATGTCAAGTCACCTGCTCAAGACTTCAGAACTCTAAATTACAGAGCAGAGATCAGATTTGGGGAGTTCTGCTGCAAAACGCTCATCCCAACCACATGAAGGCTGTAATTTAAACCACCTCTATCACTTTCCACTTCCAGTGTGGCTCTGACAATACTAGCTGGACATTCTGAATTCCATTGCTTTGGCGGTACATTGTAGGCCACAATAGCATGCAAAGGGGCACAGGGTTAAACTAGTTACTTCATAAAAGCATGTGGTCAATGGTAAGCAACCCACCCCTCCCCCCCACCCCCCTCCCCCCTCCTGCCCACCCATCCTTCCAGCCATCATCTATCTACCAGCCATCCATCAGCCATCTACTCATCCTTTCCTCCTTCCTTCATCTCTTCCCCAAAACTGACAGGCCAAAGCCAGGTAATGTTGTGCTCAGGATTGAGACAAAGTTAATGGCAGAACCAAGATCAAAGCCAAATCGTCTGATTACAGCCCTGACTATTTCCTGAACTAGAGTACAGAGAGGACTGTAGTACAGTGACTTGAGGCTTCCAGGTCCTGGGGCCAGGAGGAGGGACCAGGGGCTGGCCTTACTGCATGTCATTGATCACTAGGTCCCCTTACTTTCTGCCCTTTTGCCTCCCTCCTAGCTGGAGGGAGCTGCATAGCTAAAGATGATCTGTGAGTGTTGTGATAGCCACGGACCAGAACATCAACTTGCTGGTGCAAGACATTTGTCCTCCATCAGTCAGAGAAAGGAAGGTGTTGAGGCGAGGCTACGTCTAGCTGAAGTTTGAAGGTGTACAGAAGAGACATGGAACTGCAGTTACACCATAGAGCTCAGCCTGTCTTTGTGGACATGGTGACCCTAGCCCTCAGGATGTGTCTTAAGGCCCTCCTCCCCTCTACAGTTACCTCCCAGGGCCACAGGAACAAATGCTCACAACTCTGTGGTCTGGAGCAACAGGAATTCACTCCCTCACAGCTCTGGAAGCCTGAAGTTGGCAGCTGGCTCTCTCTGCAGGCCCTAAGTGAAAATTTGTTCTGGCCATCCTCCCAGCTTCCAGTGGCTGCTGGCCATGGCCGGGGCCCTTATAGGCCCAAGAGAAGCCCCAGCATCCCAGTTCGTGTTCCTATCTTTCTATGGCCCTTCTTCCCTCTGTCTTTTCTCATCCCCACCTCTAGGCCTGGTCCTAATCCACCATAACCTCATTGTAACTCATTATAACTCAAAGTCATTCCTTGCACATATGTCCACATGTCTACATATGTTCACATATGTCCACATATGTCTACATATGTCCAGATTCTGTACTACAGGTAGACTTGAGATTTGAAAGCCTGATGTTCAACTCAGCACCACCCTCAGGCTTAGCTCAGGCGCATGGCCACGTCAAGAAGATTTGCACCTGCCAGGTCTTGCACAGGTGCTGGCTTAGAAGGTGGAGACTGCACCAGCAGCCAGCGCCCTGTGGGCAGCACTTGGAGGGGCTCAGTCTGATAACAGAGTACAAGGAGTCGCCAACAATCTCAGCATAGTGCAGGCGATGGGCAGGCTGAGTGACTCTGAGTCCCAGCTGCAGAACCCCAAGTTTCTCTCTCCAGCCTCTTGCACCAGGTCAGGGCTGGCATAAGGCAGGGGCTCCAGGACTAGTGCTGGGAATTCTTAGCCACTTACCCGAGCCGTCCGCATGTCTTGCCATCCTCACCATTCGCAGAGACCATTTGGGAGTGATAACGGGCCAGGTCTGCATGGCAGCTGCCCAGCTGGCAAGGCTCACGGTCTGCTCAGCAGCGATGGCACAGGCCCTGGCTCCTGTGCCGCCTGTGGCTCTCACCCACCAGGCTGTCTATCCTGCCCAAGGCCCTGTGCACACGTCAGCACTGCTCTTAACGTACAGCTCTCATGGCTCCACCTCAACAGCTCTTGATGGTCCAGGGCAGTGAGTGCTGTCCCCGTCCCCAAACCTAGCTATCCAGACTGTCTGCTCAGCTCCTAGACAAGGCCATGGTAATCCCCTCCAGGGGCTGTCACCCGGCCAGGCCTCCCAGAGGAGGCGCTCAATCATTCTTCCAAAGTTTCACTTAACGTAGCTGACTAGGGCCATGCTGGGGCTCCCATTCTAGTGGGACATGGACACAGAATTGAGAGGACTGGCCAGTGAGGAGTGGTCAATGACAGTTAAGGAAAGGTCAAGGAGGTAAGAGGAAGATGGTGCTCTAGGCAGAGGCTGCTGGGGCTGAGGGAGGAGGAAGGGCTATGATCACCTTTGTGGTGGTTGCTACTGGCCACTTGCTGTCACAGTGTGGTGACACCTGACCTCAGGGTACACAGTGTTCCTACAGGGAGAGCAGGAGGCCAGACCGAAGGGGTTTCATTGGGAAGAGCCAAATCAAGGGGGAACATTACAGAGATGAGTGCGGTGTTCGTGGGCTGACGGTAACTCCGCCATCAGGAGGGTGTTCAAGAAGGGCTGAGAGCTAAGCGTGCCTATCCTGCACTACGCAGGTGTGGCCGCACGGATTTCTCTCTCTGAGCTTCTAACTATTGAGATTACTGGGCCCGGCAGAATGGCTCAGTGGTCTAAAGCGCCTGCTTGGGAAAGCTTGGGTGGCTTCAGGGACTGTGGTTCGATCCCGGGTACCACATGCCGCGCCAGCCCTGCCCTCAGGGCGGGCTGAGCCGGCCATAAAAATGAGTGAATAAACAAGCAAAGGTTGTGAAACAATAAATAAATAAATCTTTAAAAAAAAAAAAAAAAAAAGAGATTACTCTCAGGGTTTATGGTTAGTCCATGAAGCTAAGGCTGTAATCAGCCAATCAGGTGGGGAGAGAGTCTGACTTGTCCTCTGGGTCCCTGGGGAAACTCTCACACTCAAGCTGTGCAGCTGCTCCCCTCTCTAGGAACCTTCCAGGAGGGGACCTGGATGTCCTATGAGCAGCCTTTTGAGGCTCAATGCTCTCAGGAGCCACATGAGCACCGAGTCCCCAAGTCCCCGAGTACCCCTCTCGCTTCCCAGGTAGTTTGGAATGGAAGCAAGACGGGGAGGGCCGCTTGGCCTCAGGCCCTGCCTGCTCGGCCCTGAAGGCGATAGGAGGAAGCAGAGGCCAGAGCCAGTGGTGCCAGAAGAGCCCACGGGAGCGCAGCCACAGCTTCAGCTCCAACTTGGTCCTGGCCTCATTGACTGCGTGAGCCAGAAAACAAACCAACTAGCCTCTCTGAGCCCAGCTCCTAACCTGTGACCAGGGGATAATGACAACCCATCCTGGAGTGAGTGGGGGCTGCACGAGGTGCTGCTGTGGCCAAGGGAAAGGCTCAACATGGAAACTATTCATACTCCAAAAGTGCCTGACAGGTGGCTACGTGCTCCCCTCTGCTTCTGAGCACGCCGTGGCTCCCCCACTGGGCTTCCTCCAGGCCCCTCAGCCCGGGGCTCAGGCCCTTCTGGGTGGGCCTGGTTGGCGGTCACAGCTCTACTGCAGCCAGCGGCACACCGGGGCCTGACCATACCAGCTCTGTAGGCTCTGCTCCCTGCGGCCGTTGAGCTCCGCCTTGAGCATTGCTCAGGCTCCTCCTCTTGGCTCCTCCACACAGCATCGCAAGAGCTGCCAGTGCAGGGCGATTTGTGTCCTGCGCTAAAGCAAACGGCCATGCCCTGAGGGGCAGAGAGCAGCAGAGACCCGTTCTCTTAGCTCTGGACGCCCCAGTCTGACGTCAGCATGTCATGAGGCCACGCTCTTCCCTAAGACTCCAGGGCCCGCTCCTTCTAGTAGCTTAGCTCCTGGCTGGATCCCTCCACGCCTGCTGCTGTCTTCATGTGGCCTTCTCTCTCCTCTCATCTCCTGTGACGATCCTGACCACTTAGGGCCCACTGGATAATCAAGATGAACTCCTCATCTCTGGCCCCTTGGTTCAGCGATGCCTACCAAGACCTTTTGTCCACATTCAGGAAGATTGACAGGTAAAGGAGCTAGGATGTAAGCACACATGCTTGGGGGCCCCCTGCAAGCCCCTGCCACTCCCAAACCTGCGCTGTTGTGCATGGTTTTGTCCTAGTCACATATCTATTCCAAAGTATCAGGGAGGATATGCCCTGTGGAGCCACCCACCCAGCACTGAGGGTGTCATGCAGCACCCAACCCATGGCCATGCTTAGCACCAGCCTCAGCATAGCTTCTAGAAGGTTCCTCTGTGGGGTGAATTTCGTTTGCTTCCTATGCAGCTGGCTGCTAACTTCTTCCTATCATCTGCCTACCCTCTCGCCTCGCTCCTTATCTCTCTGCCTGTCTGTCCCTCTCGGGTCCCCTCTAGGTTAGCTCCCTGTGTTTGAACCCTCTCCACAAAGTCTGTTCCAGGCCTAAGTGGGCCCTCAGCTTGCAGCCTTCAGCTCCTCTTGGTTTGTTCTGTTTGTATCTGCTTCACCCACTCTCCTAGAATGGGTCACCCAGGTACCCACATGGCCCCCTCCTGTAGTCACATTACCCAGTCATTTGTTGGGAATATTGGGAAATCAGGAGAGAAGAAAGCACTTGGAAAGGTGGAATTGTACACAGGGAGGAGCTCGGGATGGACAAAAGCAGAGAGACCCCATTCATGTAGCCCATTGGCTGGAGGGTACCAGCACCAACTGTGTCCCAGTAGGCTACAGGCCAAAGGCATTTTTCCCAAGATGCATGGAGAGGAGCCCAGCTGCATCTCAAGAGCCCTAGCTCCACCTGAAGCTCCTGGCTCCTCTCACATGAACTCCCTTGTAACAGACCCTGCACTCAAGCCTGGTCCTGGCCTCCTGGCTAGACCCACTGGATAAAGTGGGTGTGGTGGAACTGGGGGTGCTATGGTTCTCTCAGACCTCACTGCCACCACGAGGGCCTCACATGGCCATGGGTTGCAGGAGGGGCTGAGTAGAAGTGAGGGAGCTCTCTGGGGAGGGGACACGGAGGGTACAGTGACTCAGGCTCTCTGGGACCCAGTTGTAGGTCCATGGGCAGCCTGACGGTCTTCACTGCCCATCCTGTGGGCTCCACCCTCTCCTATCCCTCTGCCACCTTCCTGAGCACAGGACAGTTATTGTCACAACTTTGTTCAGGCTCCAGCTGCCTTGATGGAGGTCCTGGCCTGGCTTCAGGCACAGATTTCAGACAGCTAAGAGGTGAGAGCCACACTGTTCCCAGTCCCAAGGGCCTTATCATGCAGGCTGAACAGGCCAGGCAGCCCCAGGCATGGGCCATTCCAAGCAAAGACGCAGGTGCCAGGACAGCAGATGAGCCCATTGGCTACCCCAAGGCCTATAGACTGTGGACATCCAGAAAGCTGACTGTTTTGGCCCAACAAGTGGCAGGACCAGGGGCTCTATATTTAAATAGCAGATGTGCTAGCTGGGTGGATACCTTCCCACAGCTGCTGTTCCAGACCTAGGCCAAATCAAAAGAAGAGGCTTGGCCCTGGGTCATGCCATTGGCACCAGTAGACATTGAGTAAGCCCATGCTCCCAGAGGCTGGATATGCAGTGGGACCACGAGATAGGATGTCTCCTCTTTGACCTAAGTGAGAGCCTTCTAAGAGTGAAATTCAGGCAGACCTCTCTGCCCTGCCCTACCCCCAGCCTAAGGAAAACTAGAGGAAAAGCTTTATACTGAGGGCCAGGCCTATACAATTGGCAGGCCTGCAGGAAGTAGGAAGGCCAAGCTGTGGGAAGAGGCAGAACTCTCCTCAGGACCTGCCTCCTCCCCCAGGCTGACTAATCAGAGGCTGTTAGGTTTCTTCAGCAGGATTAGAGAAATCCTGCAGGAGCCCAGTGTCCCCTCTCTTTGGTCCTTTGAGCTCTCCATCCCAGATGAAGTGCATGCCACTGTGTGCAATAGGGTGTGCACTGTGTACCCCGCTGGGACCTGCCTGAGGCCTTCTGAGCTCTATTTGTCCCTTTCTCTGCCTTGTCTAGTCAGTGACACCTCTAACCCTAGTAGCTAGAAAGAAGAAGGAGGTGAGCAGGAGGAGGTGGCCTTAAGAGAAAGACCAATGTGTGGTAGCTCAGGAAGGGGGCTGGAGCCACCTGTGACTGTCCCCAAGGACCCAAGAGAGACCCTGACCTGGTCCAGAATCTCCCACATGTGCTTCCTTCTCACTGTACTCATTTTTTTTTTCAGTACTTGGGATTGAACACAGGACTCTGAGCTTGCCAGGCAAGCACTTATTCCACCGAGCTATCTCCCCGGCCCTTCCTTCTCACTGATCCACAAATCATTAAGTTTTCCTTAGTAGTCATAAGCAAATTTCCCTCAGAATGTCCTCCAAAGGCAATGACAGTGATGTGAAAACCATGTCAACTCCCTGGCCTCCCCCTTCAGGGGCTTTGGTACAGCTGGCTGCTGCCTCCACCTCCTCTCACTAAAGAGGAGCCTTGCTGGGACCTGGGCCAAGCTGGACAGAAGCATCCAGCGAGAAAGGTGGCCTGTGGGTGTGGCTCATGGCCACAGCTCTGCAGTGGAGGGGCTAAGACAGCCCCAACAGTTGGGCCCTGGCCTGCTGCGATAGGAGGGGCACTGGAACGTTGGGCTGTGACCTCTAGAGTACAAGAAGCAGTGGGAGGAGGCCATGGGTGAAGGAGCGAATGGTGGTGGCTAGGGCTCTCAAATCCAGGGCCCTACACAAGCCCTGGAATCTTCTTGGGCTTTTGTGCTTCTTGGACCATAGGTCAGGAGGCCCAGGGAGGAGGCCCAAGGCTTCTCAGCCAAGTTGCTACTCACTCATTTCCTCCAGGTCGTCTCACTACATTTCCAGATCCTTTGACCTTGGTGCTGTCCCAGCTATGGGTGACCCGGGGTGCCCAGCGGTGAGGGGCCAATCGAGGGGCACCTGCACATCCTGGGTAGTCCTGCATGAGGGGAAGATGTCCTTCCCCTGGGTATGCTTTCTCCTGCCTCAGCAGGCCTGCGTGCATGCCTGGGAGAGCAAAGTGGTAGGTGCTTTATGTCTCTTGCCTTTCGTAAGGAGCTCTGTCCAGCAGCACACATGGTCCTCAAAATTATGCCTGGGCAAAAGATGGGGTAACAGCTTTCAAACCAAGTTTCTTATTATATCCCTCTATAAAGCTGGAAGCATAACACTAAATCAATGCCTGGGAAGGAGGCATTTTGGAGCCAGGAAGATATATAGTGAGCACATCTCGTTCCGCTGGCTTAACCTAACCCTGAGACCACATCATTAGCACTGTGTTTAATGTCCTGGATCTGGGGATGTAAAAACAACCCATGATATGTTTTCAAGCATTTGCTAAGAAGTAAGGGGCTTCATAATATTCCTTCATAAGCATGAATTTATTTGGTGGTGAAATAAAAGGAAAGCTTCTCTTCAGGATTCTCCCCACCACCCTCACCTTACCCACAGCACAGATGCGTGTGCAATTGCGCACTTCGTGTAGGACCAGGTGTGGGGACGGTGTTCTGGGTGCGCTGCTGGCAGGACACAAGTTGTTCACTCATCTGAGTGTACATCTATGCCATAAATATTTATTGATCATCTAGTGGGTGTTGGTAATGTCACGATGGATTGACCGGCTCTATGTCAGCTTCATGGGAAGTGGAAACCACAGCAGGCCTCACCAGTGGCTGTGGCCCTGTGACTGGCTGATTCCTTGCTAGCGTCTTCCCTGGAGCACCCACATACATGTGCCCAGCAGGCAAAGTCAGGGACGGGTGGCCAGAAGCACAGTCCCTGGGATATCTGGCAGGGGGTCCCTGTAGAAGCGGCTGCATCTACATCCTTGGGGGAAGAAGCTCCCAGATACACAGTTAACAGAAGATGCCTCTGCACTTCTGTCACTGGACGACACTGGGAGATGTGCCCACCAAGCAGGGCACCCCACGAGCCGCTTTCTCCAGGGGCTTGTCTGCCTCTGGGAGACAGACAATGGTCAGGAGCAATGGTACTGCAGCAATGGCAACTTGGCACCAGAGAGGAGGTCATCAGCTTTCTCCGTGGACCTTGAATTATTTCTTAGCCTTCAGTTATTGCTGGGGCCAATACCTGACCTACATGGCTTAGAAGAGGACAGGTTTATTTGGCTTCATTTCAGATGGAGCAGTCTATAGTCAGCTGGTTCCACAGCAGAAGCATCTAGAGTCTACTGGAGAGAAGCTGTATACCTTATGGTGGCCAAGAAGCAAAGAACAGGAAGAGAGAAGACGGCCAGGACAAGCATACACCCTTCCAGGTCACCCCCCTGGGACCTGCTTCCTCCCACCTTCCCTGACCTTAGAGTAGCACAAGCAGCCATGAAGTCATCAACAGGCGACTCCACTGCTGAGCTCAGTATCCCAGGCACCAAGCACCTCTGGAAGTCTCATCTCTGAATGCAAGAGATATGGGAGGGAGGGCATTTTTTTAAGCAGACCATAACAAATTGTTTGTATTGAGACTATATCCATGTGTCATTTGCACAGTGAAGAATCAATAAAGTTATAAAGAGAAATGAAGAGCAAAGACGGAAGGTCCCAGCAAATCTTCCCAACTCCCCCACCCCCAGGGCTGAGTGCTTTTACCACACAGTACCTGGTCCCACCCATGCCACAAATCTGAAGTCTCAGAGCCTGACTTTCCAGGAGGAGATAGTGGGGCATAGACGTGCCAAGGACACTGCAAGGTCATAGATTATGTGAGTAATAGAGCATCTCTGCAAGCCAGCACTACACTCCTTCCTCTATGACAGGCGCATTGATATTTAAAGGAACATGCTGTGGGCAGAAGCAAGTGTCCCAGTCATGGCCCAAGCGACCCATAGGGGTCAGGGTGGCTAGAGGGGCAGCTCTGCTGAGCCTTACTATGCTTGCACCCGCTGGGCCCAGCAAGGACTCTCATCTGGAGCCCATGATCAGGAACTGTCTTGTATCGTCACATGTCCTTGGGACCCGAGCTCCAGTGGAGCCTGCATTCTGAGAGTGCAACAGCTTCTTCAGAGCACCAGGTTCTTGACTGCACAAGGGAAGGGACAGTGCATGTCTTGGGGAGGAAGAGTTACAACTCAGCCTCTGCAGAAGCTAGCTAGGAACAGACCTGCACGGTAAACGCTGCATGCTCATCCATACCCCTAGTGTGACCACCATTTCTCTCACCCTGAGAGACACTCTAACCCTTGTACTTGTCAGTTGCATCTCTGCAGAGGTCCAGTGTCAGGCTGTAGTGCCTTTGCACTGCTGGAATGGTTACAGGGTCATCGGTACATTGCTTCCTCCCACATGACCTGGACAGCTGGAGGGGAGGCCTACACTTCCCATGGTGACCCCAGGACACTAATCTCGAGGACCCAAGACTGTCAGCCTCCCTACCACACCCTTGCTACCCCTTCCCTTCCAGCCAAGTCACATGAACTCTGCTTGAGACCTGCTTCCAAACAACTCAACCCACATCCTCAGAGTCTGTGTGTAACAGCTCATTGATAAGTGCATTCCATTATATGCTGTACCTGGTAGAACATACCCCAGTAGAATTTTTAAAGGGAAAAAAGAAAAGAAAAAATTAAGAAGTTCTAGGGCTTTTTTCCTGCTCTCACCTAACTGTGATGTCTGTCACTCTTCTGGGAACAAAGTATCCCATATCCACAATTTCAGGAAGAAAGGTTTACTGCTGCTCATGGTTTCTGAGGGTTCAGTCTATGGTGGCTGGCTCCCAAGCAGCAGAGCATGAGGAAAGTGTCTGGTGGGGCAAAGCTGTCAATTCATGACTGCTCAGAAGCAGAGAGAGGACAGGAGCCAGGGAGGGAGAGACAGCCTTCCAGGTCATGTGCTCAGGGACCCACACCTTCCAAGCAAGCTCCACCTAGAACAGTATATTCAGCTATGAGCTCAACAGTGGATTAAGGATTAACCTCCTCCATGATCTAGCCACCTCCCAAAAGCCACATGAGCACATGAGACGTTTGAAGTTTTGAAGGACATTCTAGGTCTCAGTTATAATAATCATCATTCTGGGATATAGGCCTCTCTTTCTGGAGACTTTGCTCTGCACTGGGAAGCCACGAGGGAATGCTGGGCAGGAAGAGCTGTGGTTGTGCAGATGGGACTGGACAGAGGGCGGAGGATGAACGCAAGCAGCCTAGACTACCATGGCTTCCTTCTCAACCCCCTCGGAAATCCAGGAAGGGCTGAGGTTGTGACAGGTGGGTCACTCAGCACTTCTGTGCCAGTTGCTTTGACAAGAACCAAAAGACTGTGCCTCCTTCCTACCCACTAACAGCAAGAGTAAAAATAAGCATAAGAGGAAGAGGTAGGAAAAGATGAAAGAGGGGGATAAGGCACAGGAAGGGGAGAAGAGAAGTTGGGCAGAAGAGGAAGAGAGGAAAGAGGAGGGACAGGAAAGAGGGTGCACTGAGGCTGGCTAAGTGAGGACTTGTCTGTCTCCATCTAACCCAGAGCCTCAGGCTCCTTCCAAAGCCCTAGGCCTCACAGTGGAAGTGTGGGGTAGAGGCTGAGCTCTATGAAGGTGGAACGAATTTGGGTTTCTTTCTTTCTTTTATGGCCAACCCACTTGCCTTCCAAGCATGGCAGATGGGCAGGAGTCTTCCCAGAGGGAATGCTCAGTGCTTACTGCTCCAGGCTACCCCAAAACACACTGATCATCCCAGATTTCATTCTTCATCTCTAACATGGTCAAGAGTCTCCTGCTGCAGAGCCCAGCGTAAGAAGAGGGAGCTGCCACAAGGGCTACACATCTGTAGCCACACAGTCCCTGCCACCCAGAGCAGCTTAATGAGGAGGGGGTAGGCCACACCTCCAACATGGAGGCACTCCAGCCTTCCCAGAGGCAGTTCTCCTAACCATGATATGAGGGAAACTTTAACTCCCACAGCGCCTCCAATCTGAAACTGCCCAACCTTTTACCCACACACTAGCAACTAGCACAGATCAGGGACAAGAGAATGACTGACACCTGCCACGTTCTCCAGGGGAGGTCCTAGGATATGATTAGCCAGACACCAAGAGGAACCCCTCCCAGGCCTTGCAGTTGGCCAACCTCAGCCCAGGCCCCCACCCAGCTCCCCTACCCTCACTCAGCTGGCACCTCTCCTAAAATTAGGTCACTTGTCCCAGAGCCATGAGAGACCACAGCTGGCCCAGATGTTGGCATGCGGTCCCTGTTGTCAGCGTGTCATCTTGTTTGCAGCCTTCTTCCCTCTTCCACAGCCCAAGGACCCTAGAGGCCTGACCTCAGTGAGTCCTTCACATTTCTTATGACCTTGACATATATAAAGAGAAGTATTGATTCTCTGCTAATCTCATGAAGACTTTTAGTTGCGCCCCGGGGGCCACCGTGAAGCAGCATGACTGCAGCACTGAGCACCAGTATATGAGTATGGGGACAGGAGCAGGTGAGTGGAGCAGCATGGAGATTCTCCGAGGGACAGCACTAGGGTTCTGAAGGTGCCTGGCCTGCTTGTCCACAGCTGTCTGAATGCTGTTACTTTTCCCGTGCCAAGGGCTGGGGAAAACAGGCTACCTTTCGCAACGTGCCCGAGCCTTGCGTATTTTGCCAGTGACCCTCAGAGTAGAGAAAAGGGATCAGGAACTGCAGTACTGAAGCCGCTCAGAATGCCCAGCCAGCTCACTCTCCCCTGCACACATATGCACGCACACACACACACACACAAGATTCCCTGCATCCCCCCCCACTGCCCCTCCTAGTTCTGCTCCTCTAAGTGATGTTGCGACCCCAAAAGGCTGAGCGCCAGCATCTCCTCTGTTCCCCCAGCATCACTTCAGTCTGTTCCCAAGCAGTGTAAGGGACAGCAAGACACTTAATGTGACAAATTTTCACCCAGAGCATGATAAGGAGACCTTCAGTATGGTGCCATGTGTACTGGGGAGCAGAGCACAACATGCCAGGACATCCTGGGGACAGAGGCCTGCAGGCGGCAGTGTGTCTGTAGCTCCTGCCTGTCAAGGAAGCACAAGGATGTGCGTGCACGTGCCCGAGGGTCACAGCTGTGGATCTGCCTGCAAAGCTGTCGAAATGAACACAGCCCACGTAGCACAACCGGCTCCAGCCTGCCCAGGCGGCGGGCTTGGCCCCTCCCCCAGCTGCCTCCTATCCTCAGCACTGTCCTCAGTGGGAGGGGTCGCCCCAACAGAAGCTCCACGCAGCGCCAAGCAACGAGTGCTTGCTGATCTGACTGATGATTTGCGGTCTTATGCCAGGAGGTTTGCTTGTTTCCAGAGGAGATATCGGCAGCACTGGAAGCAAAGCAGTGACCCCTTTGCCAAGGCCCGTGCTGCTCCTGGTCCTTGCAAGGAGGGTTTGGTGCACAGCTGGCCAGCACATAATGGACCCTGGGTGCCCTCAGCCATGGAGCTGAAGACCTTCAGTGCCCTGTGTCCCTCCAAGGTGTCTCTATGGTGGGGTTTGCCACCCCAGGCAAAGGTGACTTCACATCACCACCAGCTTCTAGCTCAGGGCCAGAATGTCCCCTCCATCCTGACCCCCTGGGACTCTTTCCCTGTCCTGTCAGCCGTGCCTGTTAGAATTCCAATAGCCGCCATCTACACACATACCAGATACACACACACCTGTCACAGGCAGCCGTCACACCTATCACACATACCAGATCTGCACAGCAGGCTCACACCTACACCATCACACACACACACACACCTGTCATCCAACACACCTAGTCTAGATCCAATACCCATAAGATTAGTGCCTTTATCAGGAAGTTTCTCAGTAACGGCCCCAGATCCTCACTCTGAGCCTACCTCGTGTCTGCCACATTCTGAGAGGCTCTTCATTTCGGCTCATCAAACAATCTTCCTCTTTACCTAAAGAATGAGGATTTTCACTTTATCAGTTTATCCCTGCAACCTCTGTTGATTAGACCCGTGGCGGAGCTCCAGGGTCTCCTAGAGCTAGTCTGGATGTGCATGAGCACCAGATTCTTGTGCTTAGATCCAATCTTCAAGGTGACACTGCTGAGAAGTGCAGGAGGTTAGGAGGCCAAGAGGCTGGGACCCTCATGATGGGATAAAAGTCCTCGTAAAAGAGGTCCCAGAGCCCTTGTGCACCCAACCTGGTGAGGACACTGTGAGGATCACCATTTGTGAGCTGCCAAGCCACTTGGGCAGGCACCACACCTGCCAGCTTTGATACTGGGCATCCAGGGTCCAGAACAGTGAGAAGTCACTGTTTCTCATGGACCCTTGTGTAAGAGTGAAATGCGGAGGAGATCTTGATATCTAAGTTCAGAGCAAAGGGGACACACAAGCAAAGAGCAGAATGTGAAACGACACAATGGCTTCTATGAGCCGATACATCCAGATTTGTCCACCTACTCCATGGTGGGACAGTCACAAGTGTCCCAAGACACAAAGTCAGAGGGCCATAGAATATGCAAGCCAGGAAGGCCTGGAGCATTTGTGATATTGTTCTCATGTGACCTTGATCTCATGGCAGGAAGAAGATGTGACTAAGGTCTGGGAAGAACATGATCCAGAGACTGAGCTAGTCTGGAGCCATTGTGTAAGCTTATTGTGATGAAGCTTCTGTGTCTAACCATGAGTAAGATCAGGGCTCAGCCAATGAAGAACACAAGGTCGCTCTGTGTCCAGGGTAATGGCCATGGGTGGCCATGATCAGGGACCAGCATTTGCTTAGGTTAAGGGCTTGGTCTGTGGTTAGGATCAGCTGTCAATCTGTCTATTTCAGTTAGCTCTCCACCCCTACTCAGATTTTGGAGTGGGGCCCCATGTGCAGTCCTGGTCAGAGCTCAGCGAGTGCTTGGGTGTGTCTCTCTGCCCTCTGCCCCACACCACAGCCTCAGGCAGCCCATTCGGTGCAGTGTGCTCCTCTCGTTGCCGGCGCAGGCTGAACTGGCTGTGGCCTGTACACATCTCCCTGGGGAAATGCCCTTTGGCTCTGGTCCCAGTGAATTTAAAACTCCTGTACTATCCGGAGAATTTCACTTGAGAGCAGCGGCTCAGAGCCGGGACGGTGCAGAGAAGATGAAGGTTGGTGGTTGGACAAATTCCTCTGCACTCTAATCAGGGCGCCTGCATACTCAGATTTACATAAGCTGATTATAGGAACATTCCCAGGAGGCAGTGCGGGGGGCCCAGCACCAGAGCTCACCCTCCCTCTTGGGGTGGATTAATTATTAATATCCCTCCTGGTTTTAAAGCCCAGTTCATTACCTCCCCAAACTCAACCTGCACGTTCTCTCTCTTCTATCTTACTTCACTAAGGACATCAAACCCAAAACCCATGCCATCCTGACAGCCCTTCTGGTGGCCCTCAGTAGCCCTTCGAGTCTGGTCCCAGGCAGTATCCACCTCTCAGTGCATCTGCACACTCCCCTCCCTCAGCTGATCTTCCTAATTCCTGCTGCTGCCAGCCCCCTGGATGTCCCGGGCACGGGCCTCTCCTTTAGCTTAAGGGGAGAAGATATGGAGATCTATGGTCTTCATGGGCCACGGCCCTGTCCCTGGTTAGAGACAGAGACCTCACCCATGGCTACATAATGAGCTTAGATAATGGCTCCAGACTGAGCTCAGACCTTTGATCATGCCCTGCCCAGGATCTAGTCACATACTATCTCTCAATATGATGATTTTGTCAAGGGTGCTCCAGAGGTACACAACAGCCTGCATCTGCTCCATAGCTATGTGCTGCTGGATGGCTCAGAATAGGCCTACAGTGGGGCCTGAGGCTACACAGAAGCCTGGCTCAACCCCCTGCCCCGTACCTCCTCTGAGAAGTGTTGGCTGCCCCTGGTGCCACATCAGAACCCCATTTACCAAGTGGAATGCCAAGGACAGGTGCTGGAAGGCTGGCATAGTCGTGCATGGCACACCTGCATACTCTCTCTGCCTCCTGCAGCTAGGTGGGCACCTCTACCTGTCCCCCAGCTGTCCATGGCCCTCAGTGATCTTTACCCCTACATACAGACAGGAGCAACCTCACATTCTAAACAGGGCACACCTGACTCCTGCTCCTGTGCCCAGGTTCCTGGAGAATAAATGGCCAGGGAGGATTTGGGTGGGGTCCACAATGCACATTACCCAGGGCCCCCCCTGTGGCTCCTCCCCCCAGAGCAGCCGGCTTCTTACACTGATCCACTCCCTCTGAGAGACTCCCAGTGCAGAGGCATGCTCCTCTGGCCCACCCCAGCAGCTGCACATCAGCAGTTTGCGGAACAGGAACCTCAGCATGGGTCCTGCTACGGCCCCAGTTGCTTCTTTACTCTGACCACGCAGCTGCTTCCCGAGAGAAAAAAAAAAGACACATGCGCTGGTCTGTGTGCATCCTGCCAGTCACAACACTGAATCTGCAGGGTGAATTGAAGGGTATCAGATGCAATGCTGGGCTCATGGTGGCTGCCTGGTGTCCAGGCAGCTGGCTCCCGGAAGGACACACCCCGTGGCTGCAGCAGAAGAGCTGCACTGTATGCAGCAAACGCTTATTGCATCCAGGGACTTTGGAGGCAGAAGCCTGACTCTGTTGCTTGCTGTCACGTGACCCGGACCAGTGGCTTACTCTCTGTGTGCCTCAGTTTGTCCACCTGTATGGCGACAATGGCAGCAGCAGTCCCGCTAATCTGTGGCAGTAATCATGGGGACACATAGCAAAGGGGATGAACAATGCACCGATAGATCCCCAACAAGCAAGGCCACAGGCGTGCCTGCAGCCTTCCTGATGTTGGGATGAAAAGGTGCATTTGAGAAATGCACAGGGCTAAAGGCACCGAAGGCACAACACAAGTTAGGGGCCCTGAGTACCCTGGGACTTGAGGACCTACTGGTGGGCTGAACAGAACGCAGAGCTCTGCACACTTGGAGTAGTCACACCCACGGCCTCTGCGGAGGCTCCCTCCACACTAGGACAAGTCCACTGACCTCTGCAACACCCACTGTATCAAGGAGATGACACGGGACAAGTTACCAAGACATGGTGAGGTAGATACTCTGAGGGACAGACAACAGGTTTCTTGAAGGGCTAAAGAAAGACCCCACAGGACAGGGAGGGTGACCCGATCTGGGTTAAGAGGGAACGGATTGGGTAGCTGAGAGAACATGACGGTGTATGTTGACATTTGGACAAGGACCTGGGGTGTTTTATTGTTAAGGGTTTGGGGATATCAGAGAGCATCAGAGGTGGTGGCCTGGGTCCCAAAGGTCAAGCAAGAGGTTCAGGTGGGACACAGTGCACCAGAATTGAGTGTGGGGTCACACAATAACCTGTACCACATGGCTTCCCCAGATCCTCTGCTCAGAACCTCTGTTTCTTCCTTCACAAGGTAGGAATGGGGATATCAGACATTCTCCCCACAGGATTTCACAAAGACCCAAGTGTTCCTCAAGAAAAGAGCCCCTCAACCGTCACTATCACCTGCACCCCCCATCACTATCATCGCTGCCACCACCACCACAGTCAGCATCATCACCATCCTAACTACCACCACCACCACCACCACCCCTACCACCACCTTTGTCACCCCCACCAACACTACCGCCTTGACCACCACATACCACCATGACCACCACCACCACCACAATACAACCATTATTACTAGCCCCACACCAACAACATCATAAACTCCATCACTGTCACCACCATTTCCACCCGTTATCACAGTGAGCATCATTAGCACCAACATCAGCATGATGTCGTTATTGTCAGCACCATTATCCTCATTCTCTCTTTTTTAACCTTTCTTTGTCTTTTGTTTTGTTTTGGTATCAGGAATAGAGCTCAAGGTCTTGTGCTTCCCAGGCAGGCTGCTGAGATACACCCCCAGCTATCTCTTCAATCTTGATCACCTCTTTGATTGGTCAGCAGCTTTCTAGAAGACTAGTGAAGGGCACACCTCGGGGTAACTGAGCAGAACACAGCAGTGTGACTTGAGAACTACAGCTGGCTCTTCTGCTTCCAACTGCTGGAAGGTGAACAGCTTTTCTCTGCTAAGGTTTTCCATTGTGGGGCTTCTGCCTTGGCATCAGTTGACCATGGAGCGAACCCTCTGAAACCATGAGCCAAGTGAGCCCTCTCTCCTTTCACTTGGGTCTGTCAGGCACCACATAACAGCATGGGAAGCTGACTAACAACCTTACCACCATGGAGACCACTTCGTGCCACCACCCAGCAGCAACCCTCTCATTCGGGGCCTCATCACTAATCATCAGTACCACTACCTTTATCATCATCACCAAGAAGCCTGTCCCCCAGAGGCATGAGTGAGGATGATGTGCCCGAGCCCTGAGGGCAGGTATAAAGGTTGCAATAGGGTGTCTTATCTCTGCGATGGTCGGGAATGGGTCAAGTCTGCTGCCACCAGCACTCCGCCTGCTCAGAACTCTTCATTGCAAGACCCCTGTCTGCCTCCCCCACAGTCCTCCCTCCCAAGGTCACCTCTTGCCTTTTCAGGAGGCCACAGAACCCATCACTTAGTGCCCCCGTTCCTGCACAGATCGGGAGAAATGTGAACAACAGGGGAACCATCCTGGCTGTGCCAGGTCTCAGATCACATTGCTCCTGGGGCTAGCTGCCTCGAGGGAGTCCCCAGCCTCCAAGGCATAAACAGCAAGTGGAAGAGGCTCGACCAGGTCTCATCTGCCAGCCCTGACGGCTGGCTGCTATAGTGCACAGACATCCACATTCTCTCTGTCTCCCATCTGCCAGTCATGGCCCTCAGGAGCCAATACCTAGCCCTGAAACACTGTTCCCAACCTGCCCTGTCCCAGCCTGCCCACTGCACATTGAGTCTGGCCTCTGGTCTCCTTGGGCCCTTCAACTCCCAAGAAGGTACTGGCCAGAGTGTCATGTGGTCAAATATTGGCTACATGATCACAGCATGGCGAGTGCATTTCCTGGTCAGTTCCTTGTCTAGTGACAGATAGTGACCAATGGTACCACCATCTCTTCCAACACTGACATTCGTGCTGTTGGCACTAACCCTCCAAGGTAGACAAGATCACCATGTCTACCAGCGTCGCTTCCATGTCCCACCTGATCAGCCTCAGGTATCTATATGGCCTTACTCAAGTCCAAATCTCCACCCACAAGATGGACATGCGTTTACCACCCATATGCTCCTGAGCTACACGCTAGCTTTTCTGGTTATCAATGCAAGCAGGACTCTACATGCCTTATTCTGAAAGCCAGCTCTGCTGTAAGAAAAGCACATATGTCCAGCATCAGAAACGCCATCTCAGAATTCCCAGTGCTCAGTTCCCTCCACCCTCCATCAGGGCCTCCTGAGCAGGAAAGTGACCTGGAGCCTCACCCCGACATGAAAGTAAGAGCCACCAAACTGGCATCTGGCTGGGCCCTTCTAGGGTTACCACTCAAGGCAAATGATCCCAAACAGAGAAAGCAAATGAAGATGCAAGTGGCTCCATGGTGGCCTCATCACCCAGGTTCCAGGAAAAGTCCAGGGTCCCCTGCTGTCCCTATCCAATGGACTGATAATGGGTTCAAGGTACCACTGTCCTTAGCTCCATTTTTTCTATGAAAAACTGAGAAACGATGTTGGAAAAACGTCTGTCCATGTATGTTTTTGGTGATTATCAGAGGCCTGGGAATGACAATTATTCACCCTCAATCCAGAGAAGGCTTAGGTCATGGCCAAGCCTGGGAAGTACCAGAGCTGTCGCTGACAAGAGTGACAAGAATGGAGGCCTCAGAGCCACGTCCCTATCTGCCGAAGCGCTTCCTAGCCACAGAGATGACAGGATCAAGGTCAAGTCCTTGGTCTCCCTGTCAGGCTCCTGGAAATTGTACCAAGTGCAGTCAGCTGTCTGTCTCAGGCAGGCACCACCTGCTGCAGGTGGTAAGGCACTGCCCGAGGGGTGCACAGGCTCTGTCAGGGACGTTCTACATCAGGTACTGTCAGGGCCTCAAAGACCCAGGCAATGTCTTCCACTAGCTCTGATACCTTGCACAGCTGGTGTCCTGGTGCCCAATCCACCTGGACATGCTCTCTGCCACTGACTCAGGAGCCATGCGAGGTGCTAAGAGGCCCCTGGCAACATCACCATGAGACAAGTACAGCAACGGTTTCCGTCACACTTAGCAGGTGGCCAGCTCAGATCATTAAGCATCCACTTATCCAGTGTCTGGCTGCTGCATCTGAGACAGGATCGCCATTGACTTGGGACCTGGACCACAATATATTAGTGGCCACGTCTTCCTCAAACATATGTGTGGGTGGGGAAGTATTCAATAGGGTCTCCCTAGGGTTTTATTTTTCCTATTCAGGCCCCAGCTTTGGTATTCCTAAGCCCTGGATCTGAGCATCTTTTCTTCACCCCCACCAGTTCCTCATTCTGCTGTCCCACTGGCCTCTCATTGCTGGCAGCTCCCTGAAGCCACACTGTGTGTTGCCCACCTACCATTCTATCCGTCCATGAGGACATGGAGCCTGAGGGTCAGTATCATTTCTGCCTAGATCATTGCTTACCTTAGAATAAAGCAGAAACTTAGTCAAGGAACAGGAGGGAAGTGGGACTTTCAGCTGGAACAGGACATGGTGGGCATTTGTCACTAATCCAGTGACGGAACCAGAGATGAGATCTTCCTCATCCAAGGATGGGTATGGGTACAAGGAAATAAAGACTGCTGATGGAGGGAACCATCCAGAAACTCCCTGTGACCAGAGGAGGCTAGAGGAGAGAACAGACACATTGCCCTAACCATCCATCTTTATCTTCTCTCTTCGCAAAATGTCTGACAACTCATTTGAAACTTGACCAAGAAAGAATCTCTGTGACTGTCCTGTATGCTAGGCCTATTGGTTCATGACAAAGCAGAGAGCTCAGGACTCTGTCTCCACAAAGACCTGGAGCAGGCCCCAACACACAGCGGGTTGAGCATAAATCCATCCCTGCCCTAGTCAGTCCTTTGTTCTCACAAAGAGCTATGTCCACCCACACACACACACACACACCTGGATGTCACAGACAGTGGCACAGGCAAGAGCGTGGAGAAGTGATAGATGCACGTCCTCCACAGCAAGTGACTCATGCCTATGAGGACGGCAGTCCAGGGGTCAGGCCTGATGCTGCCCTCTTCCCATTGTCCCCTCCTTTGTCATGGCCCCTCCATGCCTTGGTTTCTTCACTGTCAGTACAGTCCTAACAGCTCTGGCCCTGAGGACTGGTTGAGAGTATATAGAAGTGCTGAGGTGGTTCTTGGGACCGAGGAGGTGCTTGAGAGATGACAGCTGTAGTCACTCTGTTATCGAGGGAAGGTAGCACTCAGAGAGTGGAACCTCCTTCCTTGATCCTTGCAGAGGACTTGGAGACAAGCAGCAGATGGGACTTCCAGAAAACAAGCTAGATCCAGGGCCATGGCAGGCCCATGTGGAAATGAGGCCCCGGGGAACAGTGACTTGCATCCCTCGGTCAGTGACAAAGTCCAAGGTGCCTGATAGAAGCCAGATGCAGTTGTGAAGCTACGCAGGCCACCTCGGGTGTTACCAGCTCGGGTTACTGGCTCCTGCCAGCACCAGCAGATTTGGTATTAGCAGCTCTCAGTGGGCCAGCTCAGCACACTCTGCTCAAGATAGAAAGCATGAATAGGCAAAACATCCAGAAGAGGTTCTGTCAGGAGTTACCCTGCAGCTATGAAGGAATTGTACACGGAGAGGCCAGACAAGGGTATGGGAAATTTGTTTCTGTAGAAAAAAAAAAAGATGTTTTTGCATATTCTCTGTGGTCTACCAGTTAATCACAGAGTTTCTGTTCAGTTTTGGGTAGGAAAGGGAAGACAGGTTGAACATGGCTACAGAAAGTAGACTCTTCCAGAGATGCTATGGGGTGATGTCATCTGGGATGTACTTGTGACCAAAGTGTGCCACAGCCAAAGCACTTGGGGCGTCTGATGTAGCTGCAGCCAGCCATATGGTGCCTGGGGCAACTGTGGCCATCAGAGATGGAAAAAAGAGAAAATAATTTAAGGATACCTCTTGGGGCATGGTCAAGGCCTCATGTACTATCTCACATGCTCAAAGTAATCAGGAGAATTGATCCATGGCCTCCACTATGTAGTAGGTCTCAGGACAAGCACAGACCCTGGTGATGACATCGTGGGCCCCAGCTACATTCTGGACAAATGGGACACACACTTAACAAGTGCAAAACAGCCAGTTTGTCCTCCTTCCCAACCTGGCTGCCCTTCCTTCCCAACCTGCAGATAGCAGCACCCTTCCTGGGGCTCAGCTTGGCCACGGGATCATCTGATTCCGGTCCCCTTTCTCCCCTCCCCCCACATTCCCATCACTCCAGAAGTCCTGTCAGTCTGCATGAGCTCTCACTGGCATCTATGTGTTCCTCCTGGGAGGCTGTGCTCCATGGCTCAGGATAGATCGACACCCAGGCACTCCACGGGTCCTAATTCAGGAGTGGAAGGAGGGCCTTGTATACCAGGCATGCTAGGTGCTGTTCAGGAAGGACCTCTCCTCTACACAGAAGTCCAGGACAAAGAAGCATCTGTGACACATGTCCTTAACCAGGGCATGGAAATACCACCAGGATCCCTCACGCCAACTCCAGTGGTACAGGTACCACCTCTTCTTTGGGTCTGGACAGAGCTTTACACAACAAGGACTCTAACACTATCAGGCTTCAGTGCAGAAGCTGAGGACCAGGCAGGGGGCATGCTCTTATGGCTTGTACCTTGATGTTCCCACAAAGCCACATATGCTCACAGGTAGGGCTTTTCAGAGATGGCTTGATCTGGGGACTGTGAACGTGAATTAAGCATGTGTGACATTCAGATTGGTTACCTACCTGAATTAGCACAGTTCTTGGTGTGGCTGAATGAATTTACTGCAGAAGACTCTCCACTCTGTGTGTGGGTGGCAGCAGTTGGTGGCATTATAGTCTGGCTGGACAGAAAGAGGGCAGACTCCTGCTGCCTGCCTCCTGCGCCATGCACTGTTTTGTCCCTGCCATGCCACCCTGCCTGGGAACCAGCACACCAGGGCCTGAAAACCCTACAGAGTGTGAGCCAGAACAAACTTTTTTCTTTTAACTTGTGGGTGTCAAGTATTTTGTCCCAGGAACAAGAGAGGTACATATGCCTAAGAGGACACAATCTGAGAAGTTTCTAGAACCCATTAACCTTGCTTCAGCCTACAGTGCCTGCCAATACTCTTATCTCCTTCCTGAAGCCCACTGCATTACACACACACACACACACACACACACACACACACACACAATGGAAAGCTCAGAACATGCTGTCTATCTTAATATATAGTGAAGTCAAGGCTTCAAAGTTTTCCAGAGAACAAATTTAGGTAAAGCTATAAGGAGACATCTGCTAACATGCCCTGTTTTATCACTGTCTGGCCCTGGTCTTTCTGTCTCTTCTCTCTACGGTATCTATAGAGCAGGCATTAAGTACCCTGTTCTACAGAGAACGGTGGCAAATGTAGGAGCGCTGGGCAGTAGAGCACATAATGGAGCAGGGAGGCATCAGAGTGTCTGTATCGCTGGACAGATGCCTCACTCCAAGAACGTGAGAGGCTGGGTCAGACTTCCGCGCACGAGCAGTGCACACCATGATTTCACTCAGCTGCTCACCTGATGGGAAAAAGGAGGCAAGATTTACACTCCCACTTGAAACAACTAAAAAGTAAACAAAATTTATAAAATAAAGGCAGCCTTCAAAACATTGGACATCAGGCAAGAAATTGATGCTTTGACGTAGTTTTCAGGTTCTGATGGAGAAATCAACACAGAGTGCTGTCTACACTGAGTCATAGACCTGGCTCTGAGAGTCAGGGTTACAGACGGTCAGAGCTCACAGTACAGGGTGTAGAGTAGGAGGCCAAGGCCATGAGAAGGAACTAAGGAACATGGAGACATGCAGAGATGCACAGACCAAGGCAGACATGTGAGGACAGTCCCTAACATCAGAGGAAAGCCACCTGAGCAGACCCCAGGGAACGATAATCAGTCCTCGCCCAGAGCAAGACTCAGAATGATTGAGCTATTTTCCAAAACAAAACCCAAGGTTTATAGGAATGCAAAAATATTTACAATCCAACAAGATAAAAATCACAATGTCCAGCACCCAATCAAAAATTACCAGGGCCCACCCCCACAAAAAAAAAAAAAAAGCAGAAAAACAATATACAATAAGTAGAAAAAGAAAAAAGCATACTCGGACTGATATAGATATTATAGTTAGTAGGAAGGGACAGTAAACCAGTTAGTATAACTATTTTAAAGTCACATTTCTTTTTTTAAATTAATTCATTTTGTTGGTATATTTTGAATATTCACGATGATCACATTCATCATAGGGAATTTGTACCTGTACATGATATATCTTGCTTTTTGGTTTGTCTGTTGTATTTAGTACAGGGTCTACCAGGTCTCACTATACAGATCGGACTCATAGTAGTTCTGTTTCCAGCCTCGCAAGAGCTGGGATTACAGGCATGCGCCACCATGCTCAGTCTCAATTACCAATCAGCATGCTCCAGAGGTGGGGCTAACACAGCACACCAGGGATCGAACCCTGGTCCCTGCATCTGCCTAAGCAGGCACTTTAATCTGCTGAGCTATCTGGCTGGCCTGATACGTCTTATTTGGTGGACTGACAACTGGTAGTCAGTCTGTAACACCCAGCTAAACTAAACCAGTGTGGCACTGGGTATGGGAGGCCCAGCTGAAGATTGTTACCAGCTGTATAGGAGGCAGAACTAGAAGCTGTGAAGGAAGCTGTTGGTAGCTATTGGGGCTCTTGGTGTTCCTGGAGCCGCTGATGTTCTCTTGGAGGACCTCGTCTCGCTGGCTTTCCTGATGAACTTAGCTGTTCTCATCTTGAAAGGAGCTCAGGGCCTTGGTGTCACTGGGAATGACTATGGTTCATTTTGAGGGAGCTCTGGTCATTGCTTTGAATATCGCTTCCTGACTCCAAAGGGTAAGATGGCATATCGCTCAGTCTCCTGAAGAAGCTTGTCACACTGGCTTTCCTGAAGGGAACTCAGGTGTTCTAATCATTGAAAGAGCTCAGAACCTCACTGTCACTGAGGATGGCTGTGGTCCTTTCCTGGGGAGCTCTGGTTCTTACTTTAAGTGTCATTTCCTGGCTCCAGTGCAGATCCCTCAGGCTGCTAGCACAGATCCTGCGTCCCACTGGCACAGACTTTCTAGCTTCCACCACTGATCTTCGGACTGTCCTAGCACCGACCTGTGAAACAGGCCTGCATGAGCCATTGTCATGGGCTCTAGACCTCCAGTTGGATTCGTGGATGCCATTATGATGGGCTCTAGGTCTTCAGCTGGACACATGCTGGGCATTACCCTGGGGCCGAGGCCCTCAGGGGGATTTCTTTTGTCTTCGGTGTGTGGGCAGATTTACTGCACTTTCTTTGTATATGATTCTTTGAGTGACTATTCTAAAATAATCTTATAAAATATTTGTCCTGTATTGTACTGTTTCACCTTATAAACCCTTAACTACAACATCTTGATTATTTTTTTTTACCCTTTCTCCTCCCCTCCATTCAACCCCTCTTCCTCTCTTCACATACAAAAGCTTTGTTTCCATTTTTACCTCCTTTTCTTTTTTTTCTTTTCCTTTCCTGATCTTATTCCCTCCCTAGTGTCCCTTCCCATCTTAATCTTTTCTTCTTATCTATTACACACTATGCCCTTGTCTAAACTTCTGGCTTTTCATGTCATAAAAACCATGTGATATTTGAATATGTGTGTCCAATTTATTTTACTTAAGAGTGTGGTCTCATAGTACACACACACACACACACACACACACACACACACATAGCTAGAAATACCTCATTTATCCTTTTTATGGCAGAGTAGTACTCTACTATATAAAAGAAATCCCACATCTTCTTTATTCATCCAATGGTTAATGGACATTCGAGTTGTTTACAAGATTTAGCTACTACAAGCTGTGCTGCTATAAAAATGGGTGTGCATACATTGCTGCAGTATGGTGCTTTAATTCTATCAAGAAGATATCAAAAAGAGGAGTAGCTCGGTCAAATGAAAACCTCTAGATTTAGTGTTTTGAATAATCTCCACACTGATTTTCATAATGGTTGTACCAGTCTGCATTCCCACCAGCAGTGGAGAAGGGTTCCTTTTTCACCAAAGCCCCTCCAGCATGACAACAGCCATTCTTTCTAGGGTGAAACGGACTCTCAGTGTTGTTTTTATCTGCATCCTTTGTGACATTGAACATTTTTTTCATATATTTATTTGCCATTTGTGCTTCTTCATCTGAGAAGTAGTTTTTATTTCACATGCCCATTTTTTGATTGGGTCTTTAAACTTGGTGGGTATGATTTTTTAAACTTCTTTATATATTCTAAGTATTAGTCCTTTGTCTGAGGAATCGCCAGCAAACATTTTTCTCACTGTGAGTTGTCTCTCCACTCTGTATAATTGTATTCTATATGCCCCCAAAGTTGACTAAAACGTAACATGCTTAACATAAATAGAAAATAAAATGGAAATTAAAAGAAGACCCAATAAAACTTACAAATCTGAAGATTACAATGTCTAAGATTTTAAAATATATAATAGGGTTAATGATAGATTAGACATTGCAGAAGATTAAAAACATGGTGACGTGGCAAAAGGAACTCTGCAAAGTGGAGCATTTTCAGTTGTAGCTATAGAATAGAATTAGCTATTGATAGAATTAGAAGCACCAGACCACAGCAATATATGCGCACGCATGTTTGTAGCAACACAGTTTGTAATAGCTAGATGTTTTCACAGAAAACGTTTTCAGTATAGTTCTGGCAAATTGCAGGACAATAATACGCAGCCTAATGTATCTGAAGCACTCAAACAAGAGGAAAACAAAGAAAAGAAGAAATTTTACAGAAGTAATAGCTACATTTTGCCAAATGTGATGGAAACTATAAGCCCAGAAATGTGAGGAGTTCAAAAAACCTTGAGCAACAGAATCATGAATGGAGTTGCAGCAAAGCAGTAGATGTGGTGGAACACACCTGTAATCCCAGCGCTCTGGGAAGCTGCGATAGGAAGGTCTCGAGTTTAAGTGCAGCCCAAACAGTTTAGAAACAGAGTGAGAACTCATCTCAAAATCAAAAAATAAAAAGCAGAAAGCCTAGGCACGTAACTCAGTGTGAAGACTCTAAGAACAATCTCCATTATTACAAAAACAAGAAAAATGGAAAAACTCCTAGCGCCCGGCAGGATGGCTCAGTGGTCTAAAGCGCCTGCTTAGGAAAGCTCAGGCAGCTGCAAGGACTGCAGTTCGATCCCCGGCACCACCTGCTGCGCCAGCCCTGCCCTCAGGGCAGGCTGAGCCAGCCATAAAAATAAATAAACAAGCAAACAAAAGTTCTGAAACAAGAAAAAATAAAATAAAAAAAATTCTAAAAAAAAAAAAAAGAAAGAAAAAACTCCTAAGCCAAGGAATATCATGCTCAAATTTCTCAAAATCTGTGATAAAGAGAAATTCTTTTTGTGAAAGACTTTTCATACAGAGGAATAAAGATAAAAATGGCAATAGAATTCTCATAGAAACAATGCAATACAAGGCTGTAGAGCAGCATGTTCAAAGAGTTAAGGACAGAAAACCTGATTACCAAAAATCTATACCCAGCCAAAATATCTTTCCAAATGTAAACATGAGGCAAAGACTTTTCATTCATACAGCATGAAAAAGTCATAACCTTCTGACTCACACACAAACACACATGAAAATCTAATGAAATTCCTGGGGCAGAAGGACGTGGTGACAGGCAATGTGAGCCTTTTCAAAGGAACAAAAAGCACAGACAGTACATTGCTCAGCTGTCCATGACTGTAACTACACATACTGAGAAAATCAACATATAAAGAGACAAGGTTCACTTTGGCTCACTACTTGGGAAGCTTTGGTGCAGTCAGTTGACTTTGTTGCTTTTGGCCCATTGCAGCTCATCGTGTCAGGAAGTGTGTGGTGGAACTAAACTTCATGCACCTCATGATGGCTGGGAATGAAAGACAAGAAGAGTGAGGGACAATGATACTCTGTAGGGACCAAGCTTGTAACACACAGCATTTTTCTTTTAGTCTTTTTGAGACAGGGTCTCACAAAGCATTTCCGGCTAGACTTGAGCTCTCTTTGTATCTCAGGCTGGTCTCAGATTTGAAAGGATCCTCCTGCCTCAGCCTTCCAAGTGCTGGGGTTATAGGTATACACCACTACACTCCCCTAACACACAGGCTTTGGAAAGACACTGAACATCCAAACTATAGCAAAAGGTAAGCTACAAGAATAAACATAGAGTGCTTTCTTTATGTAAATGACAATAGAAGACGCTCCGCCATGTCAGGAGTGGCTGGTGGGGGGAACTCAGCCTTCATCAGAGGCTGGTGGTCAGTGTAAGGGCAGCTAGAGGCCAGTGAGTGCAATGGCTGAGAATTTTGTGGTGCACAGGCCTCTGGGCCCTGCCGCAAGCAAACACCATAGGACCATAGGCTGTGTGGCTTGAACAACACACGTGTATTTTTCACAGTCCCGGAGGCTGGCTTCTGAGGCCAAGGTGCGTGCAGAGCCTCTTCTTCCCGAGGCCTCTCCTCACTGCGCAGATGCTGCCTTCTCTCCTCATGCTCTTGTAGGTCTCTCTCTCTGTGTGCATCCTGCTATCTTCTGAGCTGGACACCAGGCAGGTTAGGCCCAGTATAGTGGTCTCAGCTTTACTTGATTGTCCCTTTAAGGATCCTATCTCCAGGGCTGCAGAGATAGCTCAGCAGGCTAAGAGCTTGTTTAAGTAAGTATAAGAACCTAGGTTTGATCCTTTGCACCACATGCCATGCCACCCCACCCCTGGGTGCAGCACGCTGGCCACCAAGACCCAGTATGGCGACACATGCCTGTAATCCCAACACTGGGGAAGCTGGAACAGGAGGATCACTATGAGCTGCATAGCCAGATCCTGTACCAAATACATAAAATAAAATAAAATAACCCTTGTCTCCAAATATAGCCACAGTCTCAGTACTGAGGACTAATACTTCAAAGTGTGAAGTTTAAAGGAACACCCTTGACAGAGGTGATCAGTGCCAACAGCTGAACTTGGGCTTCTCTCAACTTTGGTGGGGGGATGGGCATGGGAGAGGCCTTCCAGTATGCATGGGTTGGCCGGGGCGAGGAGCAGGAACTACTGACACCTGAGTGCTCTCGGGCTCTCTGCTCCCCCTGCAAAAGGTGGCCGGATGCCCCTGGGACCCTGACTCAGCTGCTCAGTGACAGAGTTGCACCAATGCAGGTAAAGAAGCCGACAAACTGGCCCAGGAGAGCCTGAGGCTGCCCCAGGGGAGTCCTGGTGTCTCCAGCCCACTGCAATCCAGTCCGCTTTGTCAAAGGTTGTAAATGTTTACTGGCTCTGCTCCTCGCCAGAGCCCCATCCTCTGTGAGCAGACCCAGGATTAAATGCCACTTGGGGTTTATTTACTCAGCTCTGACAACCAAGGAAATCAGTGTTGCCGCTGCATTTCTGGCAGTGTCTTTTATTAATGCTTTTAATGTCTGACTTGAACCACTGGGGACTTGGTATGAAGGCACGCTGTTGTCTGCTGCTGTGTATGCTTGCTGGAGTGTAGGGAGACACACCCAGCCCAGTGTCCGTGTGAGGATGCTTATATACATGCATTTGTTACCCGGTTGTGTGCAAGACACCTGTATTAGAGATCTGATGGTTCTTACCTGTGAACAAATGTCCCATGTGTCCTGGATAGGTCCGCCCGTGCGTGCGTGTGTGTGTATGTGTGTGTGTGTATGTTCTAGGGAGCATATGCATGCTTGTGTGTGTCTGCCCTTGTGTGTGCCAGTGTGTAAGAGTGCAAAGTCCCTGTTGCATACGGCGCCATCTGTACTCAAAGACCACAGCTACAAACTTCGCTCTCAAACCTGGAGGCAGAGAGAGAAGCAATTTGCATCACTCAGCCCTGTACATGACCCTCATCTCAGTGGCAAACCAACACCACAAGGCTTCTTAAAAATCCATCAGGCAGAGTTCCCAGGCCTGGAGATTTGCAATAAGCCTGAAAAGGGCCTGCTGGTAAGTGACATTTCTCATCTTGGCTTCCCTGCCTGGTCTTTCTCCAGAGTGACATTCATCTGTGAGGTCTAGGAGGGAGAACAGGCCCAGGGTATTCCACGACTCACCTTCTAAGCCAGACTAGCCTGAGGCTCCTCATGATGAGGCAGCCCATCGCCCCTCTATGGGCAAGGCCCTCAGTCACCCAAGCAAAGGACCACAGCCCAGTCCACTCTTCTCTTGAATAGTATTTCTTGAGTTAAGCAGTGCACAACCTATGCATGTGTCCATGGCACACCTGATCGAGCCCATGCTTCCCTCCACAAATCCTGGCAGGGAACTGAGTCTGAGACTCCCCCAAAATTCTCTAAGGTGATGTCTGAGGCAAGAATGCTAGAAATCCTTTCAAGGTCATGTTCTTTTTCCTGAGGATCAGTCATTCGCAGGGCGAGTCCAGGTCAGTTCCACCCTGTCCCTGACTTTGGGGAAGCCACCTGCTCTCCCTGCACCTCAGTGTCTTCATTAAAATTCTTGCCCACCTCTCCTCCCTGGGTGCTTCTGGAGTTGCTGTAATAACAGCTATGAGGGTGTTTCGTTAGTAAGGAGGGCTTATTACACTGTGAATAGTAATGCAGTGATACTAGCTACACCACAACACAACACATTTTCAATCATTTGTTCGGGGCCAGCGCCAGTCAGAGCCGCTTTGCCTTGTTTCCCTGCCCTGAGCAGCATGGTGTCTAACTTGCAGGAAATTCAAAACCTCTCTGAGATGAGAATCGCAAAGCCTGGACCAGCCGCAAAGCTGTGAACGGGTCCTCATTCCCGGACTCAGCTCCCACCCAGCACCCTTCAGTGGGGCCATCCCGAGGAAACGCCATGTGTGATTCACTTGGTTTGGGAAGCTGTAAGTCAGGCATCCAGGTGGGCTGGGCCAGTTCCTGCCACTTCTTGGCTTGAAAACTCCTCAGGGCATGTTCAGGCTATAGGGAAGCAGCCAAAATAGTCCTTCTCCCTGTGGGATCAGAGTCCTGCCCTTGGCACCTCACTTAACCTGTCATCTCCTGACTACCACTCCGCAGGCACAGGAAAGACATCACCTGTGACTTCAGAGGGACACAGCTTGGTGTCCGGTGCCCTTTCCAAAACAGCACCCATCACATGACTATAACCAAGCAACTCTCTAGAAGTGATTACACTGCTGCTAATAGTGATGGCACCACACCTGGGACCAAAGAGCAGGCTTACTAGGCTTTTTGTATTAAGAGTTGCTACCAACACCTGTCCACTGGTCACCGTAAATCTATGTTCTTTTTAGATGGTAGGGACTTTGCTGTAACCATGCTTGGCCCTATGCATCTTGGCCCTTGCTTATAGGGCCCTGCTATCTCAGGGTAGGACCTCAGGAACTAGGGTCACCTCTTACTGGTGTGTGAATTCTTCAGACCTGGACACTTCTGGGTGGCTGGAAAGAACAGGGAAGTCAGGTGCCAGAGGACACTTTCCCTCCATTACCCACTCTGTTCTTCAGGATCCTCAGCAGGGCCACTTGATGCCCAGGCAGAGTGTGGGCTCCCCAGGGCTCTTCTGTTGCACAGCTTTCGGGGAACAGTTAGCTGTAGATGAGGTTCCCTTGACACCCACAAGCTTGTCATTCTCTAGAAGAGATGCAGGGCACGCACTCTTTGACACCCAGCCAGGAACCCCAAGATGCATGTCCATCTACTTTTGCCAGAGGCCACTAAGTGAGGTGGTAACCATAAGGAGAGAAAGTTGGTGGGAAGAATCAGGACTATCTGTCCACAGGAGCTGCAGCTTAGGACCCTTTTAGGATCAGCATGCACCTGAAGAACAGTGGGGAGCACACCAAGGTCCCTGACCACCCACAGCACTCTGCACATGTCCCTCTGCTACAGGAAGGGCCAGTTTGCCTGTTGCCACCCTAATCCAAAAGAAATCCTGAGAGGAATGAGTGGGGGCTGCAGCTCTGCATGGAGAGGTTGTGGTCTGGAAGGGGCTGGAGCAGTGATCTTCTTCCATCTGGCTCCCCTGATGGGCCCTGCCCTCAGTGGCTTCACCTTGAGTACCACAGGAGAGGCCTGCCTCTACTGATGATGCCTCTCTTAGTTACTCTTGTTGCTGGGACAAATACCCGCGACACTCAAAATGAAGGAAGAAAAGGTTTGTTTAGCTCACAATTACTGGAGGTTTCAGTCCATTCTTGGCTGGATCCAAGGCTGAGTGGCACATGGCAGAGAGCAGCAGTTCATGGTGGTGGAACAGCAACAAAACGGTGACAGAGGCAGCCAACCAAACAGGGCAGCAGAGAGCAATAGCAACAGCTTGAGTCTGTCTCTCTGTCTCTCTTTATATTCCTATCAGGCTCTCTGCCTTAGGATATCTGCCCTAGACAACACCCATAGTTCAGCCTTACTCGGACCAACAATCCCATCAGTAGTATAACACAATCCCAGGGATCACAAATCAAGTCTCAATCTATAGAAGCCATGCTCCATGATTGCATGAGGCTTTGGGGGGACAATTAGACATAAACCATAACAATGCCCCATGGCAGACTCAAGCCCACATTTTCTGTCCTGCCATGGCCCAGGTAGAAGTCACCCTTGGCTCTGTCAGGAGGCTTCCCTAGTGACTGAGCAGACACTCAGACCAGATGGGCTGGTATAGTGGAGGTAGAATCTACCCAAGTATCATCTTCTCTGGGCCTGCCTGGGCTTGCTGCCTGGCCTAGACCATCCCGAGTAGAATGATGGCTTTCCCACAAGGCAATTTGTGTGTCAGAACAAGGGCTAGACAACAGTTAGAGCCATAACAATGTATTTTATTCAGGGAGACTTACAGAAGAGAAAGTGGTCCTCAGCAGAAAGCCAGGCTCAGCTCCAATCACCAGGGGCAGCCAGAACGGATGGCCGAGGAGCAGATGGGAGTCAGTGGATGAATGATAGGTAAGAAGGAAATCAGAATGGAGGTTCTGCCTGAAATATATTTATAGGATTCTGGCTGGAGGTGGGCCCAGGGTGGCCAGACATCACTTGGGGTTGGGGGACAGGAAACCTGGTCAGATCCCAGGGTGATCAGATGTGAGAAAGACAGGGTATTTGCTAGTGACGCAGCACAATTCTTGCTAAAGCAAATTCTTAAAGACACTCTTAAGCCCAGACCAGCTCATCTCAGAGAATCTGTGCCATTTGGTCAGGAAGTGGCTCATCGCCAGGGGCAGGCTCCAGCAACTGGGTCCTCACCCAGGAGGCTGGCAACTTATTCTGTAAGGGTGGGACTTCGTTTTCAGTGAGGCCATCTGAAATTCTGCATTTCTCCTCATGTGAATGAGCACAAGCCAAGCAACAGGGCCCTTCTTCCAGTGACTCTGCAAACAGCAGGTAGCACCATGTTCTTTCAATGTCATGAAGCACGGTCCGATCACGTCCAGCCAGATCGGCACTGATGAGGACAGTTAATGCTGTTACATCAAACATTTGCTTTTCTGAGCCTTTGATAGCTGCCTTTCCATGTAATTGGTTTTATGCAATTGCACAATTGAAACTACTAAAAGCCTACTTTGAAAAAGGACCAAGAGCTTGGCTGGATGTCAAAGGTGCCTGCTTTAAAGAAAGGGAGGCTAATATGCAAAGGGATTGTCCAACAACCACTTAGAAATAAACACACAGGCCCAGCGGGATGGCTCAGTGGTCTAAAGCCCCTGCTTGGGAAAGCTTAGGCGGCTTCAGGGACCGCGGTTCAATCCCTGGCACCACATGCTGCGCCAGCCCTGCCCTCAGGGCAGGCTGAGCCGGCCATAAAAATGAGTGAATAAACAAAGGTTCTGAAACAAGAAAAAATAAATAAATAAATAAAATTTAAAATTCTTAAAAAAAAAAGAAAGAAAGAAACACACAAATAGTCATATACAACACACCACTCAAGTCATCAGAAGGGGTAGATCCACCTTGCACATGGGCATGACAAATGTTTGGCAGGCAATCAGAGCGACATACAGGGCAATAAGGAGACCAATGAGCGGAAGTCGTGGAAAGAAACCTTAGGACCAGAAGCGCAACGGCTGAAGCAAATGCAAGACACCTGGTGGACAGCAGACTGCGAGGCAAGGGGAAATCAGATGACAGGCAGCACAGAGTGCTGGGGAAACAGCCAAGCAAACACTTGGAAGCAACAGAGATGCTAAGAGATTAGATGGCCGCATGGCTGCAGGACAGAATCATAGGCTACGAGGTCGCATTGGAGGAGCACAGGGCAGACTAGAATTAAAGAAGACCAGAGATGTCAGGTTGAGGTGGTAGATAAGGCTATGTGCGTGCAGGCTGGGGAGATAGTTTGGCCATCTGAGTGCCTGCCTGGCAAGCACAAGGACCAGGGTTCAATCCCTAGTACCACATGCTATGCCAGGCCCATAATCTGGGCACACTGTACCTGCCACTGAAACTGAACATAGTGGCTCATGCCTATAATCCCAGTGCTGAAGAGGCTTAGCTGGGAGGCTCATCATGAGTCTGAACTGAATAGTGAGACCCTGTATCAAATAAATACATAAATAATTACTTTTTAAAAAAATTAAAAAATAAAAAGACTATATGAGTTCAAGTAAAATGGAAGAGAAATCCAAGACCAATATTCCCAAAAGCTTCCAAGGAGAGGAAGCCACGACCGGGAAGGAGTGAGAATAAGACACCTGCCTTCTTGACAGCAGGCTGATGCAGAGGACAGCGCTGTCCTATTTTAAATTATCAAATGAAAGAAAAGTGAACCTTTAATGTAACACTCAGCCAAGTCATCATTTCAATATGATGATGTCAGGAAAATACCCACATCCAAGACAGATGATTTCTATAAGGAAATAGGAATATTGACCACAGGAAAGAGAGGAACCAGGGAGACTGTGAGCACTAAGGGAAGAGGATTAGACATTTAGGAAATTTTTCATTGTTATCTTTGGAAATAAAAAAAATAATTCATATCTAAAGAAAAAAAGATACAGAAACAAATCTATAATAATCCAGAAAGAAAGTTCTAGAAAATTTCAGCCTAATTAGTCAGGTAAGTGGGGGTCAAAGATCCCCCAGCACAGTAGGGTCATGTCCTTCAGGGCAGAGACAGGCAGGCTGGCAACCACGGAGCACCCCTCAGAGAATGTGACCCAGGGTGGCACACAGGTGAAGACAGGGAAAGCGGAACAAAGCACGTAAGCAAGACAAGGAATTAGGCTGCGGGATTAGTCCTAGGATAATGGCAACTCTGATCATGTAAATGGGTTAAATTTTTCATCAAATTTGTCAGTTAAGAGGATCTCTCCTCTCGGATTATATGAAGACAGCAACTCACCCATCAGCTGTCTACTGCAGAAACTAGAGCTTGCGGGACTGAGGAGAATACATGCTAGGAAGACAGTCACTGTCATACACAGCCAAAGGAGCTTGGGAAGCAAACTTAGTACCCCACAAGAGAGAACTCAGAGGAAGCGGTTCTCCAAGGACAAAGCCTGCCTAGTCACCAGGTATACATCAGGTTAGCCACGCCTTCTGTGGTCTCTGTCCAGTAACCCATCATTAAATAAGACTGGCATGTCATAGGCCCTTGGAGTCCACAGTGGAGGGTAGTGCCAGCCCTGTCCAGTATCTGCGGTGTACTTGGGAGTGGTGATCCAGCCTCATTAAACCTATTGGAAGCTGCAGTTCTTCTTGGTCCCTCCCTGAGGCCATATGGTTTCTTCTCTGGGACAGTGACATGTTCCCTACTCTGTAACTAAAGTCTAGCTCAGACCTCAGCTTTTTCAGCCTCCATGCAATCTAAGCTCAGCCACTTAGGGACTCTGGGCCCCAGCACCCCAACAAAATGTTGGTAGGACTAGTGGCAGGCCATCAACAATTGCAAAGAAAGGGTCCTGAGGAGAAAAGGTCAAAGTGTGAGCCGCAGCGGTTGGGGGGGGGGGTGGCAGCCGCAGGTGGCAGAGCAGATTAATGTGACCAACCAGTGTGGAATAAGGATTCTGCTGTTTCCTGCTGAGTCTGAACTGTTTGTAGCTGCAGCCCTCTGGTCCTCAGAGACAATCACAGACCTCTTTCCATCAGTGGGTGTGAACCAATGACTGTTGGACCATTTGACCACAGACGTCACAGAAGGAGCCCAGCCTGCTGTCGGGGCAGAGGCCAGGACAGTCTTGGGCTATGTGGTTTAGTCCAGGTCCAGGCTCTCCTCACTTCCCATAAAGCTCTGGAGCAACTAGAGAAAAAGGGGCGTCAAGTACCTGGTCCCTGCGCAGACAAGGACTTCCTGGGCCTCAGAGACAGAAGCACAAAGCAACCATCTGATAGCACAAAATTACATTCCTATGTGTCAGAGCTGCATACCCAAAGCCACTCCACAAAAGGGAGGCAGGAAGTGTTTGCGGCAGTCACAAAGCTAACTGCTTATTATATAAGTAGCTCAAACTGATAAGAAAAATACACAGCCACATGCTGAAAAATGAGCAAAATACATGAAAAGACACTGAACAAAACAGAAATCACAAATGCCAAACAAACACATGGAGATAAATCATTTACCCTCCAAGTAACAAGGGAATTAAACATCACAGCAGTGCCAAGCTGCCCTCGGCCTATCAGGCAGACTGAGGTTAATCACCCACCAGCTCTCTGGAGGCTGCGCTAGCCTGAGACACTACCTCCTGATTTATGCCGAAACATCCAGGACAGGAGTGCACAGTGGGATGCGAAGACTGCAGAAAGCAACCCTCCAGCGCCCTGAGGAGGAGCTCTGCCGCAAATTCACAGACAGGGTGTGCACCGTGGTGAATCCAGCAGCACAGGGAAATGTCTGCAGGGGCCATGAGGGAGACCTGTGCTGCTGCTCCGGCGACCAGTGCCACACAGCTTAGAGACAGGGAAGGCAGCAGGGTGAGCGACCGATGCAGAAGGCTGCTTCCGCACCAGCATTGGCAAGAGGCCTGAGAGGTGCGCATCAGACAGAAGAGTAGTGAGCACGCTGTGGTCCGTCCATGCAGCGGGAGGGTGCTCAGCCCTAGCAGCGAAGGAGGTCTTGAGCTTGCTGTAACCTGGGGACGCAGAGCAGCACACCGTGCACAAAGTCCCTGGAGTCCTCTCATTCCCACATAGAAAACACAGAGGCCTGGACAGGGGCCGGGGCTGGGGCTGAAGGGCACAGAGCTTCACTTTGGCTCTGGAGACAGATGCTGGAGCCAGCTGAGCCTCAAAGCTACCTTCACCACTGGCTATGCTTTTTAAAGTGGGAAGACAGTAAAGTTACGGTGTGCATATTTTACCACAACTATAAATAAATGCATACATAAGCGTGAATAACAACCTCGAATCCAGCTCTAGTCAGCAATGTAGCACGGGACACACCTCCCACAAACAGGTGTGGGGATGCTGAGAGTGGCAGCCAGTATCCCTGTGTGCAGTGCCTTT
>PVJA010013306.1:0-49869 GCA_004027025.1 Myocastor coypus | reverse complement strand
AAAAAAAAAAAAAAGTAATGTGGATTTAGAAAGTTTAATGTTTAGTTGTTTGATCAATCTTATATACCTATATGTATTAATCTAAACTGATCCGATGATGAAAATATGTAATATAACCATTGTTAAATTTAAACAATAAAAGAATTGGAAAAAAAAAAAATAAACAGGGGAGAAAACAACCAGTAACTTCCCAAATAAAGGAAGAGACAACAATGGAGGAGCCATTAGAATAAGCTGTTTTCTGTCTCCTTGAATCCCAGGTTACAGGTAACCCATTAGAGCTGTCTTTGGGCTTTGTCTATTATCTCTCACTATCTAAGATGTTAATTCTTTACCTCCACACTTTGTACTTTTTATCTTCTTGATTTCTTATACATTTTTTTTCTCTAATTTTACATGCACATGTCTGGTAATATAAATAACTGGTTTGAGACAACACTATGTACTACAACAAATACTATGAAATTTGTTTTACTTTGTTAAGTGAAATTCTGTATCACTTGTGATTTTTTTCTGTTTTAATTATGATTTGTACTCTCTTTTAAAAAGTGTTCATGTTGTCTATGAACACCCTCACAGACACAACCCGGAACACTCTTTGACCAAGTATCTGTGTGTTTCACCATCTAGGCAGTTGACACAAACAATTAACCGTCAAATGGAGCAAAGGAATACAGCAGAAATGATAAATAGAAAGATCACAAGCTTACAGTTTGCTACTTAAATGTATCAGTAAGCTTATTAAACATTAGTGGAGAAAATGTTCCAGTAAAAAAGGTTGTTAGATCCAATGAAAACCAAGAAAACCCGAGATAATAATATCCAACAGCTTGTTCTCTATGAAACACATCTAAAACATGGAGGCCTAAAAAAGTTGAAAATGAAAGAATGGATATGCATCTGCTAACTCACTAAATAAATAACTGAAAGCTGCTATAGCATGTTAATATCAGAAGAAAAATTACATTACTTGTGGCTGGTTAAAAATGGTCAAGTAGCTTGCTAAAGTTCCTCCCATAAAGAAGTAGAGTCAATTTCCCCACATGGTGAACCTGAGGGCATTGCTACTTCAATCAACAGAACACTGCCTAAATGGCCTCATGTGATTTCAGAATCTAGGACTTGGAGCTCTGTCTGGCTCAGTGAGAATGCTGCTGCAGCCTGGAGAGGTTGTGTGAAGGAGAAGGAAGAGCGCCTGGCCCTGGGCCAGCCATGTGAGTGCGGTCATCTGTGACCAGCCAGCCTCAGCCAACTTAACAATTGCAAGTGCATGAATGGGCCCAGCTCACAGCGGAACTGAGGGAAAATAAGAGTGCTACTGTTTATTCACTCTTTCAGGTTCTTACACCAGGGAGACAATACGATGTTTGCACAGCGGGTCTGATTTATTTCACTTGTGAGCATGGTCTCTAGTTGTATCTGTGTACCTATAAGGCCTCAAGTTTATCTTTCTTTTTAGCGGAGTAATACTCTATTGTATAAAAATACCACATCTTTTTTTATCCATTCCTCTGTTGAGGTACAATAGATGCTGTGAAATAGAAAGAAACTGCTCAAAAGGAAAGAACAACTGAGATGAAGGAAAAGAGGAAAAAAAAAAGAAAGAGGGTAGGGAAATATATATATGATAGACAAGATAGAGCTGGGGAAATGGCTCAGTGGTATAAAGTACCTGCATTAGTCCAAAACTGTGGTGCAAGACACTGTATCCAAAAATAAATAAATAAATAAATAAATAAATAAATAAATAAATAAAGCAATAAAGCTAAGATAACTATATTACTAATTTCTATTCATTTAATGAAGGGAGCACTTAATGCTTATTTTTTGACCAATTTTATATGTTATACTTGGTAATCTGAACAACTGCTTTGAAGACAGCAATATACAATATAGCAACCATTGTTGAAGCCCTATCATTTTTTTTTTGTTGAAATTCTACATTGTTTCTAATGTTTTCATTACTTTTTATTATCTTAAAAATAAAAAGTAAAGAAACAATGGTTATTATTTAAAGCTACTAAGTTTTGGAAATGTTTGGATATGCAGTAGCAGATAATAAGCATAGCATGTACTCTAACATTGTATAATATTTAAGTTTTCAAGCACATATAGGCCACTTAAAAAATATTGCCCTAGGCCATAAAGCACACCTATACGGATTTCCTAGTTATTACACTTTCTCTTTGTACAAGCCAGGGTATTCTATTACTGTTTTGGCCAGTTTGGATTGGTCTTCTTAGAGTAGCAATAAAAAGCATCTGTAGGAAATAGAGCAACAATGACGAGAAAAGATGTAATTTCTTCAGAACCCAATGACTGGGAAGCCCTGGTTACCATATTAGATATAAAATGGAAGATTGGCTAGCTTAAAAATAGTAGTAAGCAGAGGGTCACCTGGGGCATTCTGAGCATATTGTACTTGCGGTATGCTCACAGTATGGTATCTAGTAGTTTGGTGAGGCTTAGGGGTGCTGCCTTGAAGGAACCAATTAGAAAACCTTTGAAGAAAACCTCTGCTAAGGAGAATATAAGGGCTGGAGTCAACTGCAAAGAATAATCGTTCTGACTTCCTCATGGTACAGCTGGAGAAACTGAGGCCTGGGAAGTTGGGTGACTCCTTGGTGGTGAAATGGGACCAGGTGCCAGGTTTTATGCTAGCCTGGGCCCTCAGCTCTTAGAAGCCTACAGTCTTAGGTCTCCCGTTATTTTCATTTACTCACATTGTATCTCATATTTCTTCTTCCCCACATAGCTTTTACAGATCTTTAGGAAGTCACTTCTGCAGTGACTAATTTAGTGTGATTCACGTTTCTATCACTTCCATGCATGGAACACTCACAAAGCACCCCATGTCCAGGCCAGGCAGCTAGACCTTAGGTGAGACTCATCCCAGCACAGAGCCGCCAGCTGTCCACTGCCTCCTTAGCTCCTGGTGCACCTGGAGCTTCCCCAGGCTGCGTCCAGGTTCAGCCTCTTGCCATTGGTTCCTGCTTTCCTGGATTCCAGACACAGCCGTGCCTTCATTCCTGAGATAGCCTGGAATTTCTCTGGCAATGGTCTTGGCCTCTTCAGTGACCATTCCAGCCCCCACATCAGGATTTGGTCATCCTTAGCTTTTTTTTTTTTTTTTTTGTCTTTTTTTTTTGAGACAGGGTCTCGCTATGCAGTTCAGGCTGGCCTTGAGCTCACTTTTGTAGCCCAGGCTGGTCTCGAACTCGCACCGATCCTCCTGCCTCAGCCTCCCGAGTGCTGGGATTACAGGCGTGACCCACCACGCCCGGCCATCCTTAGCTTTTTATTCTCCTCACATCCCTTCAACTGTTAACTCCTGTGGTTCTACCTGGTACCACACTTCTCTATACTATACTTTCTAGTCTCACCTCCTTAGCTCTTCCTGGAGCATTCATGCTAGTCATGAGAACGCAAAACAAGTAAACAACAAACAGCAAAAAAATTCACAGAGAGGTCAGAAGAAATGTATACTTAAAAAAAAAAAAAAAACCCAGAGAAATGTAAATAGTGTTTCTGGAGCACTTAAGTGAAGCTCATTTCAGTTATTTAAGCAACAAACCCAACAATGGCAATGCTTGGTTTCAAATCCTGAAGGTCTGCCTATAGAGCCTACCTTCCTGACTGCCCCAGCAGTCATTTATCAAATACTGAGTACCTCCTATGTGCCACACTGTGCTAGGGGTGAGGGGTGTTAAATAAGACTCCTGCTTGTGGAAAGTTTATGGGCTAGTGGAAGTCATAGACATTTACACAAATAGACAGATAGATTATTGAAAAACACTTTAATAGAAGAATAAATAGAACGATGTGGGAATAAGAGATGCCTTAGGGAACTGGGAAAGGTTTCAAGGGAATTGATGTCCAGTGAAGGCATATATTTAAGGGGAAGCTTCAGGAGATAGGGTGAGGGACCAGCCCAGAGGATCATTTCCCTGTTGAAGGAACACTGGGGAGCTGGGTGTGGCTGGAGCGTGGACTGTGCTCCTGACTGGAGAATGTATGGAGGGGTGTGTGTGTGTGCATGCATGTGCGTGTGCAAACTGGCATTTTGTGCCAGCTTGTGAAAATTCTTTTCTCTCTTTATGGCTACTTAATTACTGGAGCTTTTATTTTATAGATAGCAGGATAGTGACATGCTCAGACTTGAGTTTTATGCCAAAGACCAAGGGACAGTATTGTATAAGAACCTGTGTAAAATAACTAGACCTGACCTCTGACCTTGGGACGCTTAACATGTTCTGGAAGAGAAGTTGTCTGCCAAAACTGATCTTTCAAGGAAGTCAGTGCTGAGTATTGTGTGGTATGTTCTAAGTACTCCAAGTATAGCAAGAATTCCAAAAGATTCCTTTAGGCTGCAGGGGGGTTGGGAGAGCTTCAAGTGGCATTAGTGGTCATGAGTGGTTACTGTGGCTTGAAGAGGGGGTGGTGGGACAAGCGTTGGGGTGAGCAGTACACATGTGGCTGGTGCTGTCTCCTCTGGCCAGAGTGTAGAGTCTGTGCAGGGGACTTGGTGAGAGCCTAGTGCAGGCTTGGGTCGATGGGCTGGTGCTTGTTTCCAGAAGTGCAGTATCTCTTAATGCACAATGTGTTAGTTATAGTTACTCTTTTGTCGTTGCTGGGACAAATACCTAACACCCAAAATGAAGGAAGGAACAGTTTATTCAGCTCACAGTTACTGGAGGTTTCAATCCATACTCAGCAGGCTCCAAGGCAGATTGGCACATAGCAGAGAGAAGCAGTTCATGGCAGTGGAACAGCAACAATGGCAACAGACCAGCAACAGCAACAGAGAGTCTATTTCTCTGTCTCTGTTATACGACAGTGAGGCTATCTGCCTCAGTCCACACCCATAATCCTAGCAGTACTCAGACCCATAATCTCATTCTTGGATCACCCATAATTCCAGCGGATCATGAGTTAATCTAGAAGTCCCCACCTCATGACTACATGAGGCTTTGGAGGGACAACTAGACACAAACCATAACACACAAGATGACTTTTGGTAGCAAGCAATGAATATATTAAGCTACATTAGGTATATTAATGCACAACGGAAACATTTACATAATGATTATTATTTGTAGTATGTTAGGAATTGGTGCTGAAAGAAATGACAGGAAGACCCAATGAACTTAGCTTCAGAGGCCTCACTGAGATTTGTCTCTGTCAAAGTAAGCCCAGAGCTCCAGAAGCAATTCAGTTTTATTTCGGGCCAAAGAATGTGCTCATGTACATAATCACTTTAGTAAAGAAAGGCTACAATCTCTGACCTTCCCCATTTGCCTAATGCTAGGTTCACACAAATACTAATTAAAAAGATTCCAAACAAGGCGAGAGACAACTAACAAAGGGCCTAGGGTAAGCTGTTATCTTCCTCCTTGAATCTCAGCTTTCTGAAATTCCCAAGTAACAGGCCATAACTGTCCCTGGGCTTTGTTTATTGCTCTTCACCTCTTGAGATGCTAATTTCTTATCTCTACGATTATTGTTTTTAGTGTCTCAAAGTAAGAAGGTAGAGCAACTTATTCAATATTTAGGAAACAATAATATGAGTAGCACAAAATGTGGCAAAAACAATCAAGGAAACACATATGTAAAAATTTGGGGAAACGGGACTAAGGAATTCAGGATAATATAAGCAGGCATAAGAAGCACATCTATACATCAGTCTGAGAGCTGGTGCAAGATGAACACATTGGAAAAGAGGGAACCTGAAGAGCTGGAGTGGTGAAGGAGCTACCATGTTGGGTTAGCACAAGTTTTCACTTTAAGGAACCTGGCAGTGTTTCCTCCACAGGATCTTAAAATTGCTTAATGTCTCAGCTTGCTTCACACAGGAGTGACATGTCTGTACATGAGTGCCACTCTGCACAGCAGACACCTCTTGACTGTTGGCAGTGATGTTCTTAGGCCTTGACACATAACAGGTCACAGTTTCATCCCAGGTTCTTCTCCTTAGGACCAGTAACACTTTCATAGCACCAAAAAATTTTCCTCTAAATATAATAGAAGACACCTGTGTGAAAACAAAAGAAAATCAGATTCCTAAAATTATTAAGTTAAGAGTAGCAGAACTGCACACAGTTCTATTCCAATGAAAGGAAGCTGCAGGGAGGCCAAATTATCTTCCCCAAGGTCCAGCTCTTGTACAACTTTCTCCTTCACTCTTTCGGCAATGTCTACTTTCTTTATATGGATTTCTCAAGCTTTTGCAACCCACATTTGAAATGCTCTTCCTGTGGGAAATTGTGCACTGAAATAGCAGATGTTGGGCAAAGCCTGCCAGTTCAGTAGGGAAACCACCATGCTGCTCCCAACAGCTGGGAGCAGAAGTGGCTGGGGCCCATCTCAGTGCTTCCTGCCTCTAGATCTACCTGCAGCCTGTGTGCCTCGGTTATCCGGCATTTGCTTCTGTACACACAGAATTTCATCTGTCAGGGCCAGGCTTTATCCTTGGATGAATAGAGCTTGCAGTTGCTGACTGAACGGATAAATTGCTCTTCAGTTTACGGGGCCACCTTCCATTATGTTTGGCTGCTTGTGAATTTAATAGTGTTTGTCACTCTGACAGCTACAAATGAATCAGAGAATGAGGCCTTGGAGGGTTATCTGCTGTGTGACCTCATTTGGGTGCCATCTGCTTCTTTCTGCACTCCCTTCTCAGACCTCCATATGGCTTGCCTCCCTGACAAGTTGCTGCCCAGAGTACTTCACTTCCCCAGGGGGCAAAGGCACAGGCACATCCTGTTTGTCCCCATGACCCGCTGCCTTTCCTTCAGGATCTGTCATAGAATCTGACGGATCTTTGTCTTTCTTGAAGTGCTGGGGATTTCACTTAGGGCCTTTGCCATGCCAGACAAGCACTCTACTGCTGAGCCTGAATCTTGCCAGAATCACACAGGGTTGGGAGTAGTTGGTGCTGATGTAATCTAAGGGTGCTCAGTCAATCCTGGCTACTCAGGCACATGGCATTGCTCTGTCTCTGACCTTCTTACAGCCTTTTCTTTGATGCTGTCTTTTTCCAATAAGTCTCCCCTCCAAGTTTGCCTGTTACTGTTACTTATAACCAAAACCCCCTCAAAAGCCATCGTGCGCTACTTTTATGTGATCCTCTTCTGGTTATCATCCCTAATTAAGGTTCTTGAGTGGCTTCTTGATCCATCCAGGCTTCCTTAACAAAATCCCACAAACTCTGTAGCTTATAAATAGCAAACATTTATTTCTCATGGTTCTAGAGAATCCAGATTTGGTGTCTATTGAGAGTCTGGTTTTCTGGTTCATAGATGGTGCTTCCTAGCTGTGTCCTCACACAGCAGAAGAAACTGGATGGCTCCCTAGGGCCTCTATACTTGATCCTCCTATCCTATTCACCAGGGCTCCACACTCAGAGCCAAATCGCTCCCAAGCACTCAATCTCCTAATGCCATTATGCTGGTGATTAGATTCCAGCCTATCAATTCTGAGGAGATAAAAACATTCAGGTCATAGCAAATGTCTTCAAATTTCTATTAGACTGAGACCCAGATCCCTCCCACAGCCTGCAGGCCCCAGGCTGGTCCAGCCCTTGGTGTCTTCTCTGTCTTATCTTCCCAAACCCTTCTCAGTGAAGTTCACTCACCTTTTTTTTTTTTTTTTTTCCTTCATTGGGTATTTGGCGCTCCCTGTGGGGATCATACCAATGCCCCTCTACCCGTGATACTCTGTGAGGGGGTCCTCTCCTGCCTTCATACTCTTTGAGTTTGTTAAGTTGGGTGCTGTCTGGAGTTTTCCATCATAACAGTTGTCTTGGTAGTTATGGTTGTCTTCACCATGCAAGCATTCTGCATCACTGATTCAAACAACCATGGGTCAGAAATATTTGAAGAAAAGATTGAGTCTGTGCTTCATATATATAGATTTCTTTCTTTGTCATTGGTTCCTAAACAACACTGTATAATAGATATTTACATTGTGTTTGGTATTATAAAGACTAAGGAGATGATTGAGAGGATAAGAGTGTAGGTATAAGTAATTATGCGAGTTTATGTAAGGGACTTGAGCATCTGCAGATTTGGGTATCCATAGGAGTCCTGAGGCCAATGTCCCATGGTCATCCAGGGATGACTGCATATACAGATGTTTGGATTATTGGTTACTGTTCATCTGCTTCACTAGACAGATTCCATGAAGGTAGGAACTATGTTTTAATCTGTGGGTGCATGCTGGTATGGAACAGCCCTGTGTGTAGCAAGAATACAAAATCATTTGATGGAATGAATACATTGAAAATTGTGGACCCAAATTCCCAGTCTTCCTTTCTCATGAAGAACCCTGGGTTATGTTTCTGCTGATGGTGATGGCCAAGACACATTATAATCATTTTTGCTAATGTGCTTTCCTACTTCTCTTTCTTTGAGTCTGTAGTGTCCTTGCTTAATGCGCATTATTTTTTCTTTTTTTTAATGATTTGGTACAGGGTCTCACTATGCAGCTTGAACTCATAGTGATCCGCTTGCTTTCCCCAGTGCTGGGATTACAGGCATGCACCACCATGCACATCTTGGTGGCCGGCTCAGTACTCTCAGGGACAGGGCTGGTGTGGCATGTCATGCTGGGGGTCGAGCCCAGGTCCCTGAGCTTGCCTAAATGGGAGTTTAATCCCCTGAGCCCTCCTAATGTCCATTTTAAATCACTTGAGAATAATGGTTCCAAAGTAAATCCTGAAGGTTGACTGATCTTGAGAGGTACAAAAAATACATGTTTTGTTATACAGGTCTTGCTTTAACTTGCCCTTGATCACCCAGCAAAAAAGCTTATACAAGATGTGTAAAATTTAAGGGTAGTTTAGTATGCTGAGCTGTAAAAGACTCAAATCAACAGCTTCCAACATTGCCAGTTTTGCCAGTAGCACACTGCAATTGTGGAACATTTGACTATGTATTCAACTACCTTCTCTCAGATCAAGGAGAAGAAATCTATTGTACCAATAACCATTAGAAAATTTATCATGTCTACACCCTGTGCCCTGTGTAACTATGACGAGGACAATAATATGCATAGTATCAATTATTGTGAATGTTCTACTAACATGTGTTGAAACTGTCACATTGTAATTTCTTATGAAAAGTAATAAAAAAAGTAATATGCACATGTGACTCATGATAGGATTATATTTTTGCAGGCCAGAAATAGGGCACTGAAGAGTAATTTGTTTCTTGATTCTTTCCCTTCTTCACTGGGTGGACACTAATTCCTTTAATCTCTTCAAACCTTAATTTCCTTGTCTTTGGTATGAGAATAATATCAAACCTTAATTTCCTTGTCTTTGGTATGAGAATAATACATGTTCAGCTAGGTACGACTTGGTGGTGGGGAGCATGCAGAGGCAAAGACTGCCACAGCAATTGGGAAAGTTGCTAAGTGGATATAAAAACCTAAGAAATATTTATCATTATTTTGAGATTCAATGGTCATTGTAACATTTGCTCATTTGCAGTAGTCCCTTGATATTTTACATTTTGACTTTTGTGGACTCACTGTTTTGCTGGTTTTCAAAAAATATTAATTTAAATCATCACAGATTTTTTGCTATATCTCAGGATTTTGTAGTACTATATAGTATACATAATGTTAAAATTACTTAGGTTTGCAAGTTTAGAAAATAGTTAAGAACATTAAAAATGTCTTTAAAAGTGTGGGAAAGGTTTATAAGAATGTGGGAAATATGGGCCCGGCGGGATGGCTCAGTGGTCTAAAGCGCCTGCTTGGGAAAGCTTGGGCGGCTTCAGGGACCGCAGTTCGATCCCCGGCACCACATGCTGTGCCAGCCCTGCCCTCGGGACAGGCTGAGCTGGCCATAAAAATGAGTGAATAAACAAACAAAGGTTCTGAAACAAGAAAAATAAAAAATAAAAATAAAAAATTATTAAAAAAAAAAAAGAATGTGGGAAATGTTTATAAAGCCTATGTATATATACTAAAGTAAATATGAGTCCTTTACTTCACTGATTTTCACTTATTATAGGATGTTCTGGAACTAACGTCCATGATAAGCGAGCGACCACTGTATATGCGTTCCCCAATACCATGCTGCCTAAATGTACCTGTTCTCATTTCATATGGAAATGAAATACTGGTTATCAAGTCCCTCCCAAGAGCCAAGTCCCAGGTAAGGCCCAGGCCCTCATACTCCTCTCATAACTGAGGAGGAAACTGAGGCTGAGAGCGTGTAAGCAGCCTCCTTAAGGTCACCCAGCCTACGGTGGGGTGGGGGCCAGGACCGGATCTGCGCTTGGAGGCCCGCACCTCCTTCTCACTTACTAGAACCTTCCATGCATGAAGAAGCCGAGGCTTGCATGGGGGACAGAGAGACTGACACTGAGTCACGTCTCTTGCTACTTGCAGTAACAGGGGCAAACCAAGACCAAAATAAACGAAAACACTGAATGCAGCCTAAGCAGCAAGCACAGGAGCTGGGCCTGTGAGGGCTGAGCTGGATACTCCCCATTTCCTTCCCGCGGTGTCTGCGGGGAAGAGCTCGGGTGCGCGAGGGGCCTGACCGCGCAGGTGCGCCTCCTAGGAAGGGGGGCCCAGCTTGTGGTCGCAGCCGCCTTGCAGAAAAGAACCCCTAGGAGTCCCAGAGGCAGGGCTGGCTTCCTGCGGGGACAAGTGCCGCACTCTGAGTGTGCATCCGTTTAGTCCCGCGATCCTCTTCGGCGGTTGTGGGACCCGAGGGTTCCTCCGCCCCAATGGGTCTGGGATTCTAGAGGTTTTTCTCGAGCATTGGCGCCCTCTGCTGTCAGTGAACAGCTTTGCGAGGATTTGAAGCCTTTTCCCAAGAAGCCTTTCTTGGGCGTGATCAAATCCGCTCTGGGACTGCATCTCGTTGCCCTCTTTCCCCTGAAGGTGCTCTGTCTAGACTGCTGGACGCTTGGAGCTGCGAGGCCTTCGCCTGCAAAGCAGAATCAATTATCCTACAGTAGAGGGTTGTTTGCACCTTGCACAAGTTAGTGAAATAAGTACTTTATATTGCCGGGCGTACAGTTAGCGCCCCACAAGTAGTGATACTGGTAGTGGCTGTTGTTAGGGCATCCTGACCTCCCCAGACTCCTCACAGTGACCAGTGCTAGGCTCTTTTCTCTGCTTCTGGGTATCCCAGGGAGTGCAGATAACTCAGCACTCGCTGCTCTCAGGCTTGTGGAAATTGAGCCGTCTTTCTGCTTCTGTTGCTGAAACTTTCTCTGGAAAGCTCCTGCCTGAAAGCTATCTCTTTTCCATCTAAGGAGATGACCCTGTAGTCTCCCTTAGATGAGGCGCTCTGAATTAACCCACTTAATAGAGAATAGATAATGGAAAAGGGTTGGCAAGCTGCTCTTTGGCCTATTTAGGGTGAGCGTTCCAAGTGGCTGAGGGGCAATTTGTGGGCATGCAGGGCAGAGGGGGGTGGGACTGCCCAGGGTCTTCCGGCGCCAGGCTCCTAGCAAGAGAGGCAGCTTGGCTTGGAGCGTCGACCTCCAGCTCCACGGGGCCCTCAGCCCTTCAGAGACTATGGGTTCAGCTCTGGCTGGCTACTGTTTCCTGTTTTCTAGTTTCCCTTAAGCTCAGGTTCCCAGGTTCCCAGAATGCGGGAAGCCATTTTGTGCTGGCAACTGAGAAGATTTCTGGCCACTCTCTCTGGCAAAAGTACGCACAGGCCCTTGGGAACCTCTCTGCATTTGCATGTCTCTTGGCCCTGCTTCTCCTGTGGGTGCTGCCAGAGACTCTGTGCCTCCCCATCTGTTTTGCCTCTGCTCAGGCTGGAGTGAGCAGCTTGCTGCCAACCCTGGGGCCACCCTGCCAGCCACAACGGAGGTGATGGATGGCTCAGGGCCTGGGTTACTTGTGTGCTCCTGGGCAGCGCCAGCCCCAGGGGCTTCTGCAAGCACTGCATACCCTTATTTCCTGTTTCTACAAATACAATAACTTGTTGTGGCTTTTTCTTTAATACTTGCTCTTAGGTTGCCCCATATGTGGACTGAGTTTGAAGCTCTGTGACTGATAGGATATTCAGTTAACTTTGTATTTCATGGAAACAGGGAATCTCTTTTCTGGTAGTTTCAGTATATTCTAAATATTGCATAAGACATACCCTGAAAAGCAATGCCATGTTTATCTGAAATTCAACTTTAACTGGGTATTCTGTATTTGTAGTTATAAATTCTGGCAACCCTAATCAGGCCTGAGCTCAGGAACTTTCTGAACTTTCTAAGGTCAGTTACTGGCCTGATGGCAGGGACCTTGGCCTACCATGTAGGAGAACCACAATCAAAAATTTCTTGTCAGACTGGGACTCTTTTTGTTTTTTTGTTTTAAGACAAGGCCTCACCATGTGGTACAGGCTGGCCTTTAACTCACAGCAGCCCTCCTGCCTCAGCCTCATTTATGCCAGGTTTATGGGTGTGCACCATTTTGCCTGGCCAGACTGGGAGCTTTTTTTTTTGTCTTTTTGAGACAGGGTCTCGTTATGCAGTTGAGGCTGGCCTTGAGTTCACTTTTGTAGCCCAGGCTGGTCTCGAACTCGCACCAATCCTCCTGCCTCAGCCTCTCGAGTGCTGGGATTACAGGCGTGCGCCACCACGCCCGGCTTGGGAGCTTTTTAAAGGTAGGACTTGTGCCTGCCTGTATTACCCCTCCTCAGGTGCTTTGCTGGGTGTGTAGTCTACAGATAGGGCTGAAGAGGCCCTAGCTTGGCATGCTCTGAACAGCTGAGTCCTGTCAGGGCCTGAACTGCAGGTGTCCTGGTGCTGTCTGCCTGCTTCAGGGACCACACTTCCTGAAATGGCACCGGCCTTTGAGCACAGGCAGCTTGGAGGGGAAATTCCTTCAACTCTCTGGTCTGGTGAAGGCTGTGGGGAGATTTATTGTCATGGTGCTGGGCACAGAGTTGTGGTTTGTCCCATCTGTGGCATGTGGTACAGGGCAGGAGCAGGGACTGGACATGGCTTGCTACCTAGTGGTTTCTCAATTTCTTGGCTTAGACCTTACCTCAGAACATAAGGGATGACTCCTGAGCTGTGTGGACAGGGAAGGGTGCAGCTGAGCTGAGACTCATTAAGGCAAGAAGATAGCCAAGGCAAGGCTTCGGCCTGTCAGTCAACGCTCAGACCGGTGACCTTCCTGGGGCAGAGGTCTCTCACTGCAGTCATTTGTCTGTTCTCAGAAGATGATGGAAAGTATCAGAAGGAAGTATTTCCTGGAGACAAAGCCTGGACACTTCAAAACTGCATTAGGGATCGTCCTACTTCCCAAAACTCAGAACTGTGGAGTCCCTGCTGGTGACACACTGATGGGCTGGGTTCATCTCAGGAAGACAGACAAAGGCACCTTCAGGTACTTAAGTTTTAAAATTTTATCATAAAGTAAAAGTAAGTTTTATCTTTGGGTTCTGAAGCTGCAGAGGGCTCGAGAAGCCCAGGAGTGCTGGTGGCATCCCCAGGGCTGGCAGGTCTTAGTGGTTGCCTGACCGCAGCTCTCCTCTCCTTCCTGGAGCTGCGCCAGTGTGCAGATCGCTGTAGGCACTGCCCTCTGACCCTCTTAGAGGGAGTCCTGGCTGTGCCTGCCTCCTGCAGCTCAGCTGAACAGCCCCAGCAACTTAGAGACTTAGCGAGACCCGGTGTCAAAATACAAAGTGAAAATGGGCCAGGGGAGTAGCTCAGTGTGAAGACCCTGGGTTCAATCCTCCCTAGGGGAGCAGAAGGAGGGGTACATTTTTCTGTTTTAGTCTGAGTTTTCCTTCTGGCCTTGTTCCTCCTCCTCCTCCTCTCTCATCCACCCCCTCCTTTACTACCCTTCAGATACCCCCTGCACCTTAAGTCTTGAGTCCTCTGCTGGGGCTGGCTGACAGCTTGAGGGTGCTGCAGATCCGTATTTCTAAGGCAGCCCTTCCCATGGACTCCTGCTCTTCTGTTCCTTGCTCCACCCCTGCAGACCTGGCAGCTCTTAGGAAGTGAATAATGCTGCAGTCTCTCATTGCATTGCTCCAGGGGCTGAATGGAAGAGAGGGCTCTAGCGGCCTTTGTAACGCCTTGAATTTTGCATGCTAATACTTTTGGGGTCAATACAGTTCTACATTTTTTTTTTTAATTAAAAAGGAAGTTTGAAGCCACATACAGTGCTTTGTAGAAATGTTGTCAGTGTCAGCCGTCTGGATGAGTCATGGCCATGTTTGACCAGTTTGCTCTCTGTGAGAGCAGGAGGAATGTTTTCTCTCTGTGACTCTCCTTAGGCACTCTATACATCATCAACCCCTTACCTCTGTGGCACCATAGTCTCCTGGAACAGAAAATGTGGGCCACCACTGAGTTATAACCAAAATATTGGTTATACTTGTAGCCCTTTCTTTTCTCTAATTTTTGGTCTGTAAACTTACATTCTTAACCCTTTAGAAGAGAAGCTCAATGTTACTATTATTCTATAACATAGGTACTTGTCTTTCTGAGTATCAAACGTCTTTGACTGACCTTGGGAGATACAAAAGTTACATGTTCTCTTATACAGGTCTTGCTTTAACTTGCCTTTAACCATCCAGCAGAAAAGTTTAACCACAAGGCATAAAATGTAAAGCTAGATTAGTATGCTGAGTTGTAAAAGGCTTAAATCAAGAGCTTCCGACATTGCCAGTTCTGCCAATAACCCACTGTAATTATGGAATATTGGACTATGTATACAACTACTTTCTCCATTAAATGAGAAGAAATTTTTGTACCAATAATGATTAGAAAAATTATCATGTCTACATCCTGTGCTCTGAATAACTATACAAGGATAACAATATGCACTGTATCAATTATTGGGAATGTACTATTAATGTGTTGTGAAGCTGTTGCATTGTTACTTCTTATTAAAAGTAATAAAAAATTTAAATGGTTTTAGAAAAGACTTCCCACCATTGATGATCTGGCAAAAACTTACTCTTAAATAGTTTACTCTTAAATGAGACACAAAAATTTACCATAGGGCTGGGGAGATAGCTCAGTGGAATAAGTGCTTGCCTGACAAGTGCAAGGTCCTCAGTTTGATCCCTGGTTTTATATATATATATATATATATATATATATATATATATATATATATATTATTATTATTAAAATAAAAGTTATGTTTGCTAGCCATCCTACCCACAAGATACACACAGAAAGAAGGTATTAGGGATATACACAACTTGCATAAGATCAGTTTACATTATATAAAACTTCTGTAACTTGGTAAAGAGAGAAGACATGAACAAGAACTTTATAGGAAAAGAAGTTACATGCAAACGCTAACCTCATTAGTTAGCAAGGAAAAATCTATTAAGGCAACAGCAAATTAATGTATATTTGTTCAAGGCATGGATATTTGGCAAAAATTAGTTTGTTAATATGGGAAGCTAGAAAAAATGTAGACATTCATTTATTACTCAGTGAAAGTTTATTGAGCCTGACTTTGCACTGGACATATTGTTAGTTGCCCAGGAGATAGCCCTGAATGAAGAGGACAACCATGCTACTTCTTATAGCGGCTTAGCTTCTTCTGAGAGGAGATGGGTGATCAGCAATGCATGTAAGTTTTACATAAATTATGCAGTGTGCTAGAAAGTAAGATATAGATGAAGGGGGGTCAATTCAGAGTGAGGATGGAATAATTTTCAGTTTAAATGAAATAGCCAAGGAATATCCTGTCGAGGAGGGGCCATCTGAGAAAGACTGGAAAGCCAGGAGGGATAAAATGTGCAAATACCTGGGGGAGGAGCACTTCCAAGTGGAGCCAATGAAATCCCAGGGGTGCACCTTGGTGACAGGAATGTGACTTAATGCAACACCTTCAGAAAGCAGCTTGACTTTGCCCTGTGAACTTGGACAGCAATCCCTTTTCTACATACCCCAGAGACACCCTTTTTCATCTATAGTGTGTAATGGAGATGTACATGGATATTCATAGTGGCAGTATTCCAAACAGGAAAAAATTTAATAATTCAAATGTAGAGGCACAAGAGTTTGAAAGCATATTGTTTCAACATATGCTCCAATTAGACATCACTGTGACTGTTTTTTAAAAAAATTCCTGTCACAGTCCGCTCCCTGGCTACAACAATTCAGATTCTTCCCACATGTGTAATATACTCATCTTTCCTCTAAGGTTCCCAAGGCTTACCCCACTATGGTGTCACTTGAAGTGTAGGTCTTGGAACTCTAATCCAGTTCTAGGTGTTAGTGAAGCTACTCAGCTGTGATCCTCAAGGAAAATTTGAATAGCTTCTGTTTGATCTGAAGGACGCTAAGCAAAAGGCGTAGCTTTCTTTGTGCCTCCTGTCCCTGCAGCAGTGGTTAGGCATTAGTTACAGACCTTTCTGTTCATAAAGAGTAAAACAGAACACATAGCAGTCACTGGCCCAAGACAATTTTGAAATGTATCTGGGTTCATGGTGTCCACTGTGGTTGGGTTCAGTTCTCTCTGGAAGTTATTCCTCTGTACCCCTGGGGTTCTTCTCACTCAGTTCTTGTTGTTTCTTTTTTGTTTGTTTTGGTTAAAATATAAATATTTATTTATTTATCTTTTTGAGACAGGGTCTTGTTATGCAGTTCAGGCTGGCCTTGAGCTCACTTTTGTAGCCCAGGCTGGTCTTGAACTCACACTGATCCTCCTGCCTCAGCTTCCTGAGTGCTGGGATTACAGGTGTGCGCCACCATGCCCGGCTTGTCTTTATTTAAAAGTAAATTTTTTTCAATATTCTGAGCATAGCACTGGACTTCAAAACTGAAACCCTGCACACAGCAGCCTGCACTTCAGCATCTCACCATTCCAGTGGCTGGTCACAGTACTCTGTGGGAGCAAAGGGGTTGTCTTTGAGGGTCACACACAGGAGAGCAAATCCTGTTGTCTGTTCTTCTCCCTGGAGCCTTTCTCAAATGTTTGGCTATTGCATCACTATGGGGACCAGCTCCTACTTTCAGAGCTCCTGAAGATGGACATGTGGGTCTGTCCATGTGGGTCTGTCCATTTCTCCCTTCAGTTGTTTCCCTTTCACAATTGTACTTGTTAGTTTTACAAAGCATTGGATGTAATATATATAATTTTACATTTTCAAATTTTTATTAATTTTAATGAGAAAGAAATAAATAGAAATGAGACAGTTTCACCACAGGTTAGTAGGACAGTTACAACAATTAATACATTACATATTGTTGTCTTTGTAGTTTTTGTTCAGAGCACAAGATACAGACATGATATCTTGTATAAACACTATTAGCAAAAATCTTCTCATTGAACTAAGAGAATGTAGGTGTATATATAGTCAAATAGTTCATAATAGTAGTGGGTTATCAGCACAACTGGCAATGTTGGAAGCTGTTGACTTGAGCTTTTTTATAGCTCAGCTTTACTTTTAAAGTAAAGCCATATTACTCATGGTTAGACTTTTATGCTGGATGGTTAAGATTAAGGTAAAGAAAGACCTATACAACAAAAAAACCATAATTTTTATGTCTGAGAATGTCAGTCAAATCCCCTAGGGATTTACCTTGAAACCATGTACAGTGTTTTGTAGATCTTTTGACAGTGTCATCCATCTGGATGGATCACGGCCATTGCTTGACCAGTTTACTCTCTGTGAAAGCCTGAGAGAATGTTTTCTCTCTAGGTGACTCTCCTTAGGCACACTATACATCACTGATTCCTTTCCTCGGTGACCCCACAATCTCCTTGAATAGAAAATTTGGGACACGATTGAGTTATATGATGTTACAGTACAGGTTCTCTTATGTCCTGAGTCCTCATTGACTTGAAGGGCTAGGGCCAAAATATTGGTTATCCTTGTAGCCCTTATTTTTCTTGAATTTTTTGGTCTGTCAACTTAAGTTGTTAACCTTCCAGAAGAGAAGTTTAGTGATATTGTTCCCTATAACATAGACACTTGACCTTAAAAACACTATCTTTCTGAATACCAAACACCTTATACATAACATAGAGTACATATTTTCCATCAATCATTGATATTCTAAATTGCTAATCTCTATAGATTGTGAAAAAATAACTACACATTTTTACACAGAAATTTGAGAATTTAGTTATATACTAAATTGTAGTGGAATAATCCTATGGCATTTTTTCTTGTCTCTTATTCTCTTTTATTATTTTTTTAAACAAACATTTAATTTGGAGAGAGCATAGCTATCACTGATATGACATTAGAAGCAGCACACATCTAGAAGATGAGAATGATGGACATTCCAAGCATGGTTTTAGTATTGCACAATGAGATCCTCAGTATAGTTACCTTACAGATGTTAGCATATATAGTTAGTAGGGGTGAGAATTCTACCAATTAACTGCTAGTTTCAAAAGCTTGTTGGAGATTCTTGGGACAATTGTCTTAACCATCTTGTGTATATAAGTGCATGGTTTTGTCCCAGCCATATTTCCTAACTTTTCTCCTTACTCTGTCTTCATTGCTTAATCTTTAAGTTCTTACTTACCATTTAGCTGTGTTATACCTTTCCATTTTTATTTCTTCATTTGAGTTCTTACACTAGGGAGACTGTATGATATTTACACATGTAGATCTGGTTTATTTCACTTTTGAGTATATCTTTAAGTTGCATCCACTTATATATGTAGGCTTTGAGTTTACTTTTCTTTATAGCTGAGTAATAGTCCCTTGTATAAAAACACCACATCTTTTTCATCCATTCGTCACATGACAGGCATTTTAGTTGTTTTCATGATTTGGCTATCACAAATTGTGCTGCTATAAATATAGGTGCACAAATACCACTGTGATATGATGTTTTCAGTTCTTTTGGGAAAATTTCCAATAGCGGGATAGCTGAATTCAATGGGATTTCTAGTCTTGTTTTAAAGGAGTCTCCACACTAATTTCCATAACAGTTGCACCAGTCTGCATTCCCACCAGCAGTGGAGAAGAGTTTCCTTTTCACCACAGGGTCTCCAACATTTGTTGTTGGTTAATATAGCCATTCTTATGATATCTATTCTTTCTGGAGTGAGATAGTATCTCAGTGTTGTTTTGATTTGTATTTCCTGGATGGCTAGTGATGTGGAACATCTTTTTCATGTATTTATTAGCTTCTAGTATTTCTTCATTTGTATTGACTCCTTCTTTCTCGTTGATGCTTATTAGTCTCATGTCCATCTTTGTATTATCTGGTGGATGTTGAGATTATTTTTTCCTGCATCCTAGTTGTTTTTAAGAGATCCTTTCTTACCTTTTCACTAACTGCAATGGTATCTTCAAGATCTGAAACTATCTTCACTTTTATTTATGCGGATTTGCCAGCTTGTGATTGTGATTCTATTTTTCTGCACACCTCTTTGAAACTGCTTCGTGCGATCTATTTTTTTCCTATATTGCTCATTCAAGGATTCCATCATTTTTCTATTCTCCTCTAATTTTTTTTTATCAGTGTCTTCTTTAGAAGCATGTATTAATTCTTTCATTATAGTTATCCTTTCTTTTTTTTACTTCAGAGACTATTTCTGATCTGATTTCCTCTATATCTTTCTGTAGCTTTTTTAAAATTTATTTTTATTTATTTATTTATTTTTACTTCGGACGCTATTAATTCAGAGATTTCAGCTGTATGATTCCCACTTTCTTCTATACTAGTTTCCCTGCATTTTCTCTGGGTGGATTCAGGGCCTGAGACTGCATTTTGCTCCTTCTCTTCATCATTTTATATAGTACTGTCCTCTGGCCTTTGCTGTAGAGCTTTGGTGCAGTGATACTCTTAGCACTCATTTACATTCTTACCCAAGAGAGAGTATATGGTTAAGGCAGTTATAGTTTTGTATTTACAGAACTACAGTTAGGAACACTAATGATGGGTAGTGATATTTAGCAGTTGACAAACTTTTGTAACTAGTGGGTTTGTATTTTAGATAGTAAGAAAAAACATGTCTGTGTATCTAAGCAGATATTAAATTGGAAATATGTATTCTATTTAGTCCCCTAAGTTTTGTCTGATCATCTCCCCTTGATGTAGCTGGGGCCTTTCAGACAAACTAGTTCACCTGGTTACCTGTTACACCCTCTGTATATCAAGTGTCTTATCAAAAGAGATAAGACACTCTCATAGATTTAAATCTAGCAAAGTGTTTCAGCCTACTGGGTCTGGATCTACCAAGCTTGAATTCATCCAGATGAGCTGAGTTTATGTCTGGCTGCTGTGCTCAACTTTTTCCTGCTGCAGAGTGTGGGACTGAACTCCACAACATCTAAGCCTGGCCTGGCCTGGGTCTGGAGGGGACTCACTGGTTTGGTCATGGAGTAAAGGTGTCTCTCACATGCCACTACCGGGCCTGGTCTGGGTCTTTCTCTATATATTTATACACCAAGAATCATGCTCATGATCTCATGCTTGGCAGGCAGGTGCTGTGACACTGAACTATATTCCTGGCAATATTGTTTTTTGTATAGTATATTTTTATGATATCTATATCTTTATTTTATTCCTTTATATTTTCTCCCCTTTATTCTCTTCCTCTGTTTTCATTTCATATTTTTTAGATTATACATAGCAGGGAGAATTTATAATATTTGTCTTTCTGAGTGTGGCTAATTTGGCTTAGCATAATGCAGTTCCACCAAATTTTCTGCAAATAAAAATATTTCATTCTTCGTTACAGTTGACTATTCCATTGAGTGAGTGTGTGTGTGTTTGCGTGTGTGTGTGTGTGTATCACACATTCTTTATCCATTCATCTGTCGATGGACATCTAAGTTGGCTGCATATCTGGCTATTGTGAATTGTGCTACAGTAAATATGAGTGTGCAAGTATCTCTGTATTATTCCCATCTTTAATTCCTTCCAGTCTGTACCAAGGATTGGTATAACTAGATGAAACAGTGGATCTATTTTTACTTTTTGAGGAAACATACATTTTCCACACTAGCTGTATTGAGTTACATCCTTACCATCAGTACAGAAGAGTTCCTTTTCACCTTCATTCTTGCCAGCATTTATAGTTTTGTGTTCTTGATGTGTCATTCTGGAGGGCTGGCCAGCCAGCTCCGCAGATTAAAGCATTTTGTTAGGCAGAGAGGGGCCAGGTGTGTTGTGCCAGTCCTGGCCTGGGGGTGTGCTGAGATGGTGATTGAGACTGGGTGTGCTGGCATGTGCCTGTAATCCTAGCGCTTGAGAGGCTGAGAAACAGGATGGTTCACTCCAAGTCAGATCTCTGTAGTGACCATGTAGACCCTGTAGACCTTGTGCTAAATACATTTAAAAGTATATATATTATATACATATATATATATTCTGACTTGCATGAGATGACATCTCAGGGTAATTGTGATTTGTATTTCTCTAATAGCTAAAGATGTTGAACATATTTTTTATATTTTCATGGGTCATTTGTACTTTTTAAAGAAGTGTCTGTTTAATTTATTTGAGCACAGTGGACTCTTGATTTTGCTCTCTGAATTCCTCTTTTTTTAACCTATGTTTACAGCTGAGTGATTGTTCCAAGCCTGTTGTCTACTTGTTAAAGTTTCATATTCTCTTAATTTTGTACTATTTGTCCCTTTCAATCTAAAATGCTTTGTGAGCTTTTTCTGTATCAATTTACAAGCTACTCCATTAATCAAATGTCATATTGACAATAATCTTTGAGAGGAGGTCTTTTCTACCTTGGGTAATAATCAGGCTATCCTAGAATAATTACCTTAATATTTTAAGGAATTCTAAGAAAAATGTTTTCTTTTTCACTAGAGAGGATTCACAAGACATGGCTTTCATATCCCTACAAGTAGGAAACACTTTGGAATGGCAGAGTAAGAGCACCTTGAAAAATCTATTCCTCTATAAAAGTAACTGGAACACAATTCAAAGTTTTAGAACTCTGGAAATTAGAATTATAATTCTGAAAATTATTACAAAATCTTGTAATACTTTGAAGAGTGCTTATTCAAGAGAAATGGATGAATCTTGGCCAGAAGAGTAAGCATTTATAAAAAAAATTCTAAAAAATCTTTGATTTATTTGGCATAGGGTCTCGCTATGCAGCGCAGACTCACAGGGGTCCTCCTGGTCAGCCTCCTTGGCACTGGCATTACAGGTGCTCACACCGTGCCCTATTTCTGCAGCTAGCAGAAGGGAATGAGGCATCAGGCAAAGGAAGCAGAGGCAGAGGAAGTGACCGCGGAGCGCAGTGCACCCTTGCCTCTCCTTGGGGTGTAATCCCAGCACACTGCTGATAACTTTTTCCTTTGACCTTGCTGCTTTTCTTTTACTGGCTATCAGAGGTGAGGTGGAGGACTACTCTTACACACACATACACACACACGCACATACACACACACACACACACACACACACACACTGGTGTAAACAATGGGATGAAGCATGCCTTCAACATCTGTGCTTCAACATACACGCAGATTAGAAGTCAGCACTTTGGTGCTGATGTGTTTCCAAACAGGAAAATAAGTACATGATGTCCACCTGAGGTGCTTCAATGAGCTCCTTCATTTCTTCACATTATTCATGCCTTCAACCAACATCCATTAAGCACCAGGGCATGGTAGGCTTTTCTAAATCCAGGTTATGGACCAGCCAAATAGCTCAGCAGACTAAAACGCCTCCTAAAACAGGTGAAGGAACTGGGGTTTGATCCCTGTCGTGCCATGCTGGACCCACCCCTGGAGCGTGCTGAGGCTGGGGGTGGTGGCATGCTCCTGTAATCCCAGCACTTGGGAGACTGAAAACAGGAGAATCATTATGAGTTCAATATGGATAGTGAGACTCGGTAGTCCCTGTACCAAAATATATTAAAAATAAAAATAAAAAAAAGAAGCCGAATCCACATTATGCATGGGGATAGCAGGAGGAGCACAACAGCCCCAGCATTCATGATGCTTATGGTCTGGGAAAGGAAGCACTGGGCAAAGCTCACTGACATGTAAACGTGCGCTCTGTAACTTCTGGTAAGTGCTCCAGAGGAAAGCTAAGAACCCAAGGGGGTGGGCCCTGTGAGCGGGTGATAGGAGGGAGCACTTAGGCTGAGACCCGGGTGGGGCTGAAGCCAGGTGGTGAAGAACAAATGGAGTGCCTGCTTGGACAGGGAATGCACGGGAGTGCTGCTGTAGAGATAACTCAATAATAAGAATGGAAACATGAAGCGCTGCTTATTCCTTTGACGTAGGTACTGTCAGTCAGGGCACAGAGGTTAAGCGAGCTGCCCAAGGTTACATAGCTAATGTGACAGAACTCTGAGGCACACTCATGAGGCCTGGGAAGTCTGGACAGCAGAACATCTGGAAGAGGCTGTGGGTCATGTCTAGCCTTATAGGTTATGGAAAGGAGTTTGAATTTTGTTTCAAGTTTCAAGAGGTAATACAAAGATATAATGAGAAGAATGTGTGATTTAATGTACTTGTGAAAAAGCCAATGATGAACTGAAAATGATTACATTTTATGACACTAAGAGTTGCATATGTTCATTTGGAAAAACACAGAAAAGCACCAAACAGAAAACTTGAAAAATTGTCTCAATTTGCTGGCCCTCAGGCCATAGAGAATCACTGTTAACCTTGGAATAGAGTCCTAACAACCATTTATACATGTTGGGATTTGGAGTGGTCACATCATACATATTGTCCTATCAACCAGCACTTTAGAAAAATATAGTATCAAGTGGTTGCTTTGTTCTGAGATTTTGCTGGAAGAGCCCAGTGTTGGTAGGTGAAGAGATGAAAAGAAGCTTGGGCTCCAGAGGAATTAGCCCAGCACAGAGGTGGGTTGTGTCTGAGGCCTAGGTTGTCACTTGGAAGCCGCCTCTTGGCTCTCTGAAAATTTGGGGTTTTCCCAGTTCTCCAAGGAACAGGCTAGCACCAGCTCTTGCCCCTGCATGCCTTACCTGGAATCAGCAGTGGAGCAGTGGTCCTCTGGTGCTGCCCCACCAGCTTCTCCTGCTCTCATTGCTGAGTTAGCCTTCCCAGGTCAGGTCCTAGGCTGGATGAGGAAACAGACAGGTCCTAAGCTTCAGCCTATTGCACTTATTTTTAATTGCAGCAAATTAGCAATTTTTAAATCAGGCCATGCGTCTTAGATGCATCCTTTTAATGAACACTACTTTCTATCCTCTAAGGTACATACGGGCCCTCTGTTGGTCAGGAGACAGAGGCTGAGAGAGTTAGCAACTAGAAAATGGCAAAGTTGTTGGGCCCAAGAGTTCCAGACTCAGCTTCCATATGTTCAGCTGCCTCTTCAGACAGCCCATCTCCTCTGCTGAGGCAGAAGCTCACCTTTCTCTCTCTGACCCAGGTTCAGCTGGGCTGAAGGAAGACCAAGGTTGCAGGTGGCACCAGCCAGTGCTGAAGCTGAAGGTGCTTTGGATGCGCAAATGCTGGGCAGGCACTTGGCAGGCTTAAGGCCACATGCTGGAGATTCTGGCTAAAGAACTAACTTGCAGATCCATCCAAGGGAGGAAGGAGGTTTAGGGGAAGCAGGACCACAGCGCATTATGATCAGGGCTGACTCTAAACGTTCACGCACCCAGCAGGCCTCTCTCTCAGCTGGGTCAGGTTGGATTCAGTTACAGAGGGTTGGCTGCAAAATCCTTGGCATGCCAGGCCACCAGGCAGCATTCCCGGGGAAACCGATCTGCCACTACCCCTCCCTCTTCTTCATGGAAAAGTACAGGCAGGCTGGTGCCCCTTAAGCCTTCAGGCAAATGCCTGGCTGCCCTCTGGACTCTAACTGCAAGTGCTGGCTGGTTTGTTCTTGGTACAAGGCTGTAGGAAAATAGTTTCCAAAAAATCAGTTTAAAAAAATGTGGAAAATATCTGCAACCCAAGTGTCTGCAGGGAGTGGGGGTGGGAAGTCTCCTAGCTAGGCACGCAGACTCGAATTTGGCGGTCTTCCTGAGCTGAGGCAGGAAGGAACAGGAGACCCTATCATCCACAGGAACAGTGTACACTGTGCCTCTACTGTCTGCTCTCCCACTAGGGGTCAAGTGTGCAAAGTGGGTCAGGAATTGCATGAGTGTGGAAACATGGGAGGCCCCCTCATGAGCCAGGGGCCCAGTGGGACCCCAGGCAGGATACGTGACCTGGTCTTGCAGGTGCTCAGTGGAGTTTGCTTCCTCAGGCAGTCTGTGGTTGCTCAGCTCAGACCTCTCCCTGCATCTTTTCCTCTCTTCCTTTCAGAAGTAGTGATTCATGGTTCTGCATGTGCTCCTGCTGGATACTTGTGGCAAATGAAGCACTGAGGTACAATGAGTAGGCACCATTTGGCTCGCTGTACAGAAGATGAGACCATGGTTCAGGGAGAAGCATCTGCCAAGGGTCATGACCTTGGCTCTTGAGAGTCCAGTTTGCTCACCACTCACCCAGGGTGTGACCCATAGCATGGCATCTTGACTATCCCATGGTTCCCTGCTGCTATAATCCAGAAACAGGGGCTGGGGAGATAGCTCCATGGCACAAGTGCCTGCCTGGCAAGTGCAAGGTCGTGAGTTTGAACCCTGGTCCTGAAAAAAAAAAAAAAAAAAAAGGCAGAAACAGGTAGTCTGGGCAGTTAGCACTTGTCTTCAGGGAGGAGGCCAGTCTTTCAGGGGCACTGGGTCTGGCCCATAGTTGGCTTACTGACTATAGGAAGAGTAAATGAATGACTTTGGGCAAGTCACTTCGGTTTCCTCATCTGCACAATGGAAGTATTGAGTTGGACAATTTGAGACATCTAAACCCTTTTCGTTCAAAGTTTTGAGGATTGGTACTTTTTGATCAATCCCAAATTTCCTAGCTTCTGCCAGGAATATCATCTCTTTCTCCCAAGTCAACTGAACTTTGTTTTCCAATGCACCATCTGCTGTGATTTGCCCTGGTGGAGACAGCTGACTGCTTGGGCTTGGAAGCCCAAGGCCTTTGGTTCTTGCAGACTCAGGCCTGAGAGGACAAAGTGAGGCTACGATTTGGGTAAGAGACTGTAGTGTGGGGGTAGAAATCACATGTATGAAAAGTTCAGGGTATTAGTGTTGCGGTCAAGGATGAGGCATTTGGGTATGGGCCAGGACGGGTGATCTGGGCATGGGGGGCTGTGTAGGTGCATTTATTTGCCAAGGACAGGGGGAAGTACTGTGCCTCTGTCCACTTGGTCTGGACCTAGTGATTTAAGGTGCACATTTCCTTTTTTTGATCTTAGGTGGCTGGTGCTCTTGAGGTCTTGACACCAGAATGAATCGGAGGGCCCTAAGGCCTTGGCTTCCCACTCTGAGTAGGGCTGAGCATTGTCTCAAGCTCTGTCCATGTGGCTGTCAGCATGACTGGCCAGAAGTCCAGGTGTTGCTGGAGTTATTGGGATAGCATGGCAAGCTGACTGGGGGCAGGGAGGGCCTGGCATTGCAGAAGAGTGGGGCTGCCTTTCTCTTCAGGATGGGCAGCCTCCTTCTGTGAGTGAGGGTGGAGAGATGGGCAGTGGGGGCAGTATGGCTCCAGCTTTCCTAGCTCAGCCACCATGTTTGAAGCCCAGTTTATTGAATTTACAGTAAAGGTTTTATGGGGCTTTCTGGGAAGCTTCCCCTTGTGGAAACTCTTGTGCGGACAGTTTGGTGGCTGGTGTCTGGTGTCTGGTTTGCTTGGGAGAGGCTGAGTCAGGCCTGTCTTGATGGAAATTTCCTCTGCCTGGGTCACTAGAGGGGTGGAGGTTGGAAGCCCAAGTGGGCCTGTGAGGTTCCTGAAGGGGAGGGCTGTTCTGACTTTGGGGTCCTCATGAGCCCCAGCTTATTTCATAGAGATTCACTCTGCAGCAGTTTCAGAATGTCTGTTCCTCAAGGAAAGCTTGGGTGAAAAAAATCACTTGTATTATTGGAGCCATTTCTTTTCACATATATGAAAGCCATGAGATATGAATCTACTGAGCAAAAACAGTTAACTCCACAGACACGGCTTTGTAGATTGTGAACATCAGGAAGACACAACCAGTGGGCCATATTTAGAGTTCTCAGTGTGGTGAGAGGTGCTAACAGCTGCCCTCTGTCCTGCCCCTTATGAGTTCCTTTTTCTGTGTTTCCCAGCATCCTCTTGGACTCTTATCTTTGCACGTTCCTCACCTCTAGGCCTATTTTCCAGAATGCTCAACTCTAAGTAGGGCTTTGTTTTTGGAGCTTTGAAAAGGCCCAGAGGCCCAGTTTAGGATGTGGATGGCTGTGTCATGTGGAAGCCCTGAAAAGGCAACAATCCGCAATGTAGCAGCCTCCCTTGCTGGCAGTGGGGTTGCTAGGTTTCAAGGCACAGCGTCACTCATCTTTTCCCTTGTACTTTTTTATTTAAGCATTCATGTAATGAGTGTCATTATTCTTTACAACATAGGTGCCCATAGATTAGAACAGTCTCTTTGGCATTTGAATAGCAATCGTGAACTTGGTTAAGGTTGCTTGAGTTTCCTCTGCAGCCCTGAATGCCTGTCTCTAGGGCTTCCCAGAATAATGGCAGCAGCTTCCCCTGTCTGGGCAGATGTGGCCCTCTCAGTGTGCTGCCGAGGGGACAGTAGTCCGGTGTTGCTGGAGATGCCCGGCGGGATCCCACTGGCCATGCTGAAGGGAGGTGGCCTGGAGAGCCACTTTGAATGGGCTCTAGTGGATAGGGACCGAGCAGCTTCTGGTGTGACAGGCATGGGATCTGACGTTAACTCTTTTTGTGTATTTGGCTTGCTTCTCTGCGAAAAGGGAAAAGAGACAGTAACACTAGTTTTCAGGGTTTCCAAGAGGAATAAACAGAACAACTTGCGTGGAGCACCTGGAGCTCAGGTGGCCCTTGGCACATTCCTTCTCTTCACTGTAAGTGGCCTGGGGATGGGCTCCACATGGGACACACTCTACGTTTTGGAATAAGCCAGCACTTAGCTTCATTTGACACATGATCTGTGCACTGCAGGAGCCTTTGTGGCTTGTCTTAGTTTGCCCCTCTAGGTTTCTGGTATGAAGGCCTGGGTATGGCAGGTCTTCAGTGACAGCCCTGAGATATTTTGAGATACACAAGGCACAATTGTGTCCCTTATGATGGTGACTATGATGTTGAAGGCACTGACTGTAGTCATAAGGTTGCCTGTGACTTTCGCAGCACTCCGTGGGGTCAGAAGGCTGCAGCTGGCAGGAGATTGCTCACAGACTTGCAACTGGCTGTGGCTACAGGACCAGGCTTTCCAGAAAGGCCTCCCACTGTATCCTTCCAGCTTTGAGGAGACATTCAATTCATAATGTGCTCCTGAACCCCTTTTGTTCTGGACTGAGCTTGGGTTCCTGTAACCAGATTTGATGGTGAATTGCACACCGACTATGAATCATGTAGTACAGAAGATAAGAGACATTTCCTTGGGGTCTCCAGGCCAGGAAGTCTGGGTTAGTGGAGGGCTTGATCACCCATGAAGTGAAGCCCTAGAGAGGTGCAGGTGCATGGCCAGCACAGGCATGTGACATTGTGCAGGTGTCCACAGGGCTATGGTGTTTGAACCAATTAGGGCCAGCCAGTCTGCTTTATCTTCCCTAAGCTGTTCTTCTGTTCGTGCTTCTGGCTGCACACACGTTAGGCTTAGTACTTTGCTCAGGGCTTAACACTTGGTACTTTGGAAAGATGAGGTTTTTTTTGGCCTGAGGATTTTGTCATTTAGTTGATGAGGCAACCCCACAGTGGTGAGGGACAAATGGATGCACCAGAGGATAATCCAAAGATAGAAAACATGCATGATGAAAAGAGGACCTCCATCCTGGCTCAGGCTGGGAAGCAGGGTTTCAGCTGAGAGGAGATTCAGACTCCAGTGTGAAACAGAAGGGCCTGGCCAGGGCTGTCTGCAGAAGGGAAGCAGGGGTAAGTGTGGGGAGAGGTTGGCATGGCTCAGTCTGCTTAACTTCCACTCACAGCTCCTGGCTCTGGAAAACAGCTCAAGCCTTTTCCTCTTTTTGGCGCAGGGCTGGCTGTCCTCTGATGGGATGGAGCATCTGACCAGAGGGCAGCTGATCCATAGGCCCCTCTGGGGTGCTCAGGCTTGCTTGAAAAGCTGAGTCCAGCAGGGTCAGATTTCCCCTAACACTTCTGACCCAGAAAATGCTGGAAAGTCACAAGGGGCGGAGAGGGTGGCCTTCAGGGGATGCCAGCACAGGAATGTGCAGGGATTCCGAGGGGGCAGAGGCTAGGGCCTCGGGAACTGGAGAGTGATCAGGTGGTGGGACAGGCAGGAAGGACCCTGGGGGAAGCCACAACATGCTAAGGTGGGGAGCATACAGACTTCCACTACCAGGGCCCTGGGCTGCTTCATGTGTTGCCCCTATCCCCAGGGCTGGGCTGGTTTTTTTTTTTTTTTTTTTTTCTGTGTTCTTGGGAAGCCCCACGACAGGAGGACATGTTGCTTAGCCCCAGCCTCCCACAGACAGAGTATGTTAGCCAGTGGCTGTCTTGGAGGCCTGGGGAGCAAGGGCAGTGGCATGAACCTAGCATGTGCACACGTGGATCTCCAGGTGCAAGTGTTGGCAGATGTGGTTGTGACACAGAAGTCCTGTGATGTGGAGCAGGTGGCCGACTCTGATGTGGAGGGTGCTGAGTGAGGGGACAGGGAAAGACCTGCCAGGAAAGCTCAGCTGTCCCTCCTGGAGAGTCCACTTGGAAGAATGCACCTGTCATGGGAGTACAAAGTGCTAATTTCAGGTTCTTTCAGAATGTCGATATCATTTTAAAGTCAAATTCTTCTGAACCCCAGTGCTCAGAAGATGATTAGTTGAAGAATACTTATGCTGTCCAAGAGCAGAAGCCCTTGGCCTCGAGGTGGCAACTCTGTGCTGTCCCAGAGGCTATTTCTGGGCAGTGTTTACTTCCTGTCTTCCCTGGGACTCTGATGTGGCTGACTCTTCTTTGTCATAATTCTTGGGATATCTTTACTGTGTGCTATCTAAACTTGTCCTCTTGGCACCGGCCACTGCAATTTTGGTTACTGCCCATAGAGGTCAGGGCCGGGAGGGCCTTGCTCCCTGGACCCTGGGTCTGCAGTCAGGAGTCCCCCAGTCTGAGACACCCTGTACTGTGTGACCTTCAGCAAGCTGTGGATGGCTCCACGACTGTATTTCTTCACCCAAAAAATAGGAACAATGACCCCATCTGAGCAGCGACAATGATTGGCCTGTCTTCTAGTGACAAGAGATCAAATTCTGAGAAAGTTCTGTAAACTGTAGCGCAGTGCTAGATGAGGAACCGACATAACTTTCTGCCTGCAAGGCCCGGCCTTCATAGTTTTGTATGGGTCTTGCGCAGCCCTAACAAGATAAGTGCACTACTGAGCGGGTAGGAGGAACTCAGTGACTACCTCCTGGATGGAGTCACCACTGTCTTTGTGTTCACACATTTCTCATTAACACCTGTCTGGTTTTGTCAGAGGCCGCAGCTCTTCCACTGCTGAGAGAGGAGCATGGGGCACACATGAACTCCAAAAGGCATGCCATAGCTACCTTACTTAGAAAAAGCACTGAGTGAATGATTGAGGTGTGCAAGTAGCTTGCAGGAACAGCCTCAAGATGCAGACTGGGACAGGATAGGGCATGGGGAACAGTTCTTATCGCATTCATCTGAAACCTTCCAGAGGAAGTGGGCTTTCAAGAACAGGTAAGCTTGGGTTGGGATGGGCTCCGAGAAGAGGTAGTTACAGAACATTCCAGGCACTTGAGTGTCTCTCTCTGCTGGAGGCTCCTGTGGTGAGATACCTTGAGGGTGGCTCAGGTCTCTTGATTGACAGCTTAGAATGGTTAGGGGTGTGTGTGTGTGTGTGTGTGTGTGTGTGTGTGTGTGTGTGTGTGACATTCTTACTGTTGAGACACAATCCTGACACCCACAGAGAAGTTTATTTTGGTTCATGGTTTGTAGAGGCTTCAGTAAATGAATAAAATAATAATAAATAAGTAATAAAACAGGTATGCTTGGGTTTGGGATGGGCTCTGGGAAGAGGTGGTCAAAGAACATTCCAGGCACCTGAGTAGCTCTCTCTGCTGGGGGTTCAGATGGTGAGATACCTACAAATTGTTGAGATACAATCCTGACACTTACAAATTAAAGGAAGAGAAGTTTATTTTGGTTCATGGTTTGTAGAGGCTTCAGTAAATAATCTGCTGGCTCTGAGGCAGGATAGCCTGGCAGAGGGAGGAGCCTGGTAGCCAGAAAACAGAGAGACATAGCCTTTCATGGCATGGCTGCAGTGACCTGTCTTTTCAGATAAGATCCCACTTGTAAGAGCAAGTGAGCCGTAATACCATCATAATCCTTCACCTTCCAAATACCTCAGGGTTGGGGGCTATTCTATTTTTTATCATTTTATTGTTTATTTATTTATTGTTAATATTTAAAATTTTATTTTAAAGAGTAAAAATAGCAGAAACAAAGATAGAAAAAGAGTAACAAGCAAGAGTACATAGAGTACAGAATTTCAAAACAAGAACAAAAATTTAGCCATGGTTGTATTACATATTTTCATCATCAAATCTGTTTAGATTAATAGATATAGGTATGTAAGATTGGTCAAATAATTAAACATTAACACTTTCAATAAACCTTAATTTTTTTTAACTCTTCCAAATGCATTTTGTGTTTAAGTCACTCTTAGGGGTGGGGGCTATTCTAGAGCTAAACTGTGACTCTGAGTGCATGTGTGTGCACGTGTGCACGTGTGTGTGTGTGTGTGTGTGTGTGTGTGTGTGTGTATGTGTGTGCAGAGATGGCAAAACAGGAGGAAAATAAAGGGCAGACAGTGAGAGCGGGATAGAAGAAAGGTGGGACTGGAACTTGACTCAGGTAGTAAAGGGGATCCTCAGAAGTCGGGATTGCTCCTCTGTACCCAACAGATGTAGCCCCAGCTACTTTGGGTGAATTTAGAACTTGGAATAGGATAAGTTAAAATGAGCAGAAGGGTTCAAGGGTGAGCCCTGAGTGAAGAAACCAGGACCCAAGATTTATGCAGTAATTTAGTTTGACTTGGGTAGCATTGTTCGGTGGCAGCTGTGTCATTCCATCGACCTTTCATTTACTTGCTGCTTATTGTAGCTGCCACAGACCCCAGGTGACTGTAGATGAACATAGTCACTGAGCATCAGAGCATTGGTCCTGGGCCTGCGGATGTCAACATCGCCTCACAGTGAGGAAGGAGGACAGAGCGGGCCTCAGCCAAGGTCATGCAGGCCTGTGTCCTCACTGGCTTCACCTGCTCGACTGGATCTCGGAACGCCAGGCATGAGCTCATTGGAGCTGCTCCCTAGGGGGAAGAGGGAGGCACAGCTCATTTTTCAATTCTTAATTTTATTTTTATTTAAGCATTTTTGTTTCAGTTATTAGCATATGTGTATAGCTAAGGTGCCTGCATTTCTTTTGGGAAGCTGGTACGTGGACGCGGCACATCTGAATTTCTTTTCACTTTCTATTCCTCACCTCTCCCCCCATCTCTGGTCTCCCTCCCCTTTGAGAAAGATCCCTCTTTCTACTCCCCATTATCCACCTTTTATTGGGCTCTTTAACTTTTGTCTGGGTTTCTCATATAAGAGAAACCATGTGGTATCTAAATTTATGCGACTGATTTGTTTCACTTAACATTATGGTTTTCACGTAAAATTTTTCTACAGATGATTTATCGTTCTTTATGACACAGTAGTACCCCACTATGTGTAAATACCACATTTTATTTCTCCATTAATCTGCTGATGGACATATAGGCTGCTCTTCACGGTTTAGCTATTATGAGTTGTATTGCTAAAGACATGGGTATGAGTGGATCACTGTAAGAGGTTGTCTTTAACTCCTTCTGGGAGAGACCTAGACATGGACTAGCTAGGTGTGACAGAATTTCTAGCTTCACATTTTCTTGAGGGATATCCACACTAACTTTGGCAGTGGGTGTATTAGGATACATTGCCAATAATAGGCTGTGCAGATGCCCTCAGCCTCCCCACACACCAGCACTCCAGCATTTGTTCTTACTTGATCTCTTGATGAGGGCTACCCTTTCTGAGGTAAGGTCAAAGCTCAGTGTTGCTCTAATTTGCATTTCTGTAGTGGGCAGTAGTGTTAAGCAGTTCTTCATGTACTTATCGACCACTTACGTGAATTCTGTAGTGAAGTGTCTTTTTGGTTCTCTTAACTGTTTTTTGACTGAGTCTTTTATGTTAGGGATATCCAAATTTTGTGAGATCTTTATATATTCTAGACATTAGTCCTTGATCTGAGAAATTGATGGAATTTTTTCTCTCATTCAAGAGGTTGTCTTTCTACTATGTTGCCTATTTCTTTTCCTGCGCAGAAACTTCTCAATTTGATGTGATCCTGTCTGGTGAATCTTGGAACTATCTCCTCCCAAGACATATGGGTCCCATTTTCCGGAGGGAGAGATTGAGGCACTGAGCCAAGAGAACAGCTTAGTAAGCATGAGAGCATGAGCTAGCATCGGAGTTCAGACCAAACTGGACTTGAGCTCAGAGTAGCCCCAGCTTGGTGCAGTCAGTGGGTTCCTGTTCTTGTCCTCAGACTTTCAAAGGGACACACTGAGATGACACAGTTTAAGAAGAGACCACATGGTGTGCCACTGAACACGTACATGACCTTTACAAGTCCAATGTCCTCATCTGTAAGTAGGTAATAATGAAAATTCTCATCTTACAGTGCTGTGATGAATCACTGGACTTACTAATATCTATGTCTGACATCTGAGCCCCAGTGAGCCCACGAGCTGCTAGAGCACAACACCCTCTTCATGGTGATCTCACTAACCTTTCTCTGGGGCCAGTGGGCTCAGGGAAGGGAGCCTGCTCCAGGCAGCCGGATACCGGCTAATCTAACGCAGGGCTGCCAGTTCTGCAAAGCTCACGTTCCTACTTCCATTATCATCTAAGGGTAGGCAGCTGCCCCTGCCTGCGATGCGAGGCACAGATGTCCACGTGCTGTGGATGGTGATCTTACTGAATCTTTATCACAGACACTGAAGTCCTGTGAGGGATTATTAAACCCCATGAAATTGGTTAGCTCTGGATGGTGAAGTACAGAAACAAACAAGACTGATATTTAAGGATTCAATCTGAAGAAGCCATAAAGCCAGTGTCTGCCGATGACCTTCCCTGTGTCGCCTTGATATTTGCTCTTTCTAAAAAATTATTTTTGTGAGTACCTGGTTGCCGTTCATGGTGATCGCTTTCCTCTTGAGCCTGAGCACAGTGAATTCACCCACCTCACCTTCCCTCTCCTCCCTACCTCTCCACTCCTTTTACTCTAACTCACTGCAAGCTTTGGCTTTCTTGCTATCACGTCAAGGTGGTTCATCACTCTTCTCGAATTTCTCTTCTCTGGTGTTAGCTCTGTTTTGGTTCCTGTCTTCCCCTGTGCTTCCTTTCTATCTCCCTGGAGTGGTGCTCTTTCTCTGACTTCCCTCTAAACCTTAGCTTTCCCTAAGGGGCCGTGCTCGAGGCTCTCTTTTCTCATCATGTTGACCGCCACCTTGAGAGATATTTTCCCTTGCAATGCCATAGATTGCTACCAGCCCCCAAATCAGTTTGCCGAGCTTTAGACTAAACAGTCAATTACCAATTACCTCTCAGAATTTCCTCTTGGTCGTCTCGCAGGCGCATTCAATTCTATACGCTCCCAGTTGAGCTCTCCACCCTTTCCCCTCATCTGCTCCTTCTCATTTGTTCCTGGTCTGGCAGATGACATCAGCATGGGGCCAGCCAGGGCAGCCTGGAGTCCCCCACCTGAAGCCAAGCCCTGCTGAGTGCTTTCCTTCACCTCTCTTCCTCTTTATTCTTCTTCACCCTCACGCTCACCTAAAGCTCTTGCTTTCTGTGCATTATCGGGTTTGTTTTGCAGCTGACGAATTTCTGTCCCCTTTGCCAGGGTGATCCTTTTAGAAACCTGTAAAATGAACTAATGCCTTACTGGCTTCCTATTACCTTAAAAAGGAAGGCCACCCTTCCGATGCCACCTTCTGCCTCTCTCCAGCTTCCCTGCTGACCATGACCCTCACCTCCTCTCCCTGCCTGATGGAGCCAAATGTCTTGTTTGTGCTGTTCTGTCTGGCATGCCTGCCCCCTTACCTATCTAGTAAATGTGCCCTAAGGTCATCTTCCCGCCCACCACCTTTGCCTTTGTGTACACACACACACACACACACACACTTACAATGGTCTTGTCTTCTTCATGTGTCTCCCCAGAGTTCATCACAGGTTTGGCACCTGGTTGGAATTCAGCCATTGTCAGATGAATGAATGACTTTGAAGTAGGTAAAAGAAAATACCCATCAGTGCTGGCCTAGCCACCTGGAGGGCTTGTGCCCCCACTAGAGGGCACTCTGGCTGTGTGCTTCACAGGAAGCAGCTGGCCCTGACATTTTCTGAGCCCCATTTCTATGCTCTTGAAGAGCCTGAGCGTGACCCCCAGAGGCACTGATGCTCCGGCCAGAGCCATCCTAGGCTCCTGTCATTCTCCTCAGATGTAGCCTTTGTTTTCTTCATTGCTCTTCCCTCATTTTATGGGTCTTGTGATGTAAACTACTTTCAACTATGATAAATTTAGACCTTTCCTTCTTTTAGTTGTAGCTAGCTGACAAAACCTTAACAATTATTGAGCTAAGTCAATAATTATTACACTTTCTGAGATGTCATCTTCCTGTTGACAGAGTCACAATCCAGCAATTGCTTTGGATGCCTTTTTGTGCTGTGGGTCCATTAAGTATGCTGGAAATGAGTGCCCTTTTTGATGGATGGGGTTGGATTTGCCTTTGAATGCTCAGTCCTGGCTCTCATGATGAGGCCCATGGGCATTAGTATGATGAGCAGTATAGACCAATGTGTGGTGGGGTGGCCCCTCTGAAAGCTAGTGTCCAGTTTTGAACTGGGCTGTAGAATCTTTTTTTTTTTTTTAATTTTATTTATTTTTTTTCTTGTTTTAGAACTTTTGTTTGTTTATTCACTCATTTTTATGGCTGACTCAGCCCGCTCCGAGGGCAGGGCTGGTGCAGCATGTGGTGCCAGGGATCGAACCACGGTCCCTGAAGCCACCCAAGCTTTCCCAAGCGGGCACTTTAGACCACTGAGCCATCCCACCAGGCCCCCCCCCTTTTTTTTTAATGCTGTGAAAGTTCTGCATTGCTTAGTTTCATTCAAAAGTTTCTTCCTCACTGTAGATCCATTTGCTTAGTGTTGTTAAAGCTATGCTTTAATTCTTGTGTCCACTTCTGTGCATCTCTTTTTAAAAAGACAGTGGAAATTATCCATGGGTAGAATCAAAGGCAGAAACCAGAGGTGGCTCTGGGCACTGTGCCATTGGAGGGCCACCTGAGCCTGGGAGAGTGGGGTGCAGGGGTGGAGTGGGTGTTCTATAGATTGGAGAAGAAAAGACTTAGGTAAAATCTGGGCTTCCTGTCATGTGGATACTTCTATTTCTACCAACATGCCATATAACGTAAGTAAAAGAATTAATTATGAGTTTCCAGTACCAAAGAAGCTTCTGGGACTTCTTTTATAGAGAAAAGGGCCAGTGAGATGGATCAGCAGTCTAAAGTGCCTGCTTAGGAAAGTTTAGGTAAACTCAGGGACCATGGTTAGATCCCTGGCACCACATGCTGTGCCAGTTTCACCCCCAGGGAAGGCTGAGCTGGTCATTAAAAAAAAAAAAAAAAGAAAGAAAGAAAGAAAAAAGAAAAAAATATTTTAGAGAGAAAAGTTGGGAGAGTAGGGTAAAATGGGAATTGACAGAAAATTAAAAATCTAGAGAGACTGGGTATGACAATGCATGCCTATAATCCCAACACTCAGGAGGCTGAGGTAGGAGGACTACTGTGAGTCTGAGACCAGCCTGGGCTACATAGTGACTTCAAGGCAAAGCTGAACTGCATGACAAGACCCTGTCTCAAAAACAACAACAACAAACCCATAAAAAACAAACAAATAAACAAAAACAAAACTAAAACAACAACAAAACCATTTAGACAGATTAAGATGATCTGCAGTAAGAGGGCAGGGTGGGGTGGGGCACTGGTGATGGATTGCCTGCTGGATGGGTTGAAAATGATCAGAAGAAGAGTGTTTGAGCCTCTGTGCTGTTCAAAAGAAAAAAAAAATATAGTGGAAAAATATAGGGTAAGTTGTCTATGGTTTACTATTTTTTGCCTCTTAATAATCTTTGAAAAATTATAGCTCAATTTTGAATAGAATTTTTACCTACTCTTGGTATTTAGGCTGTTATTTAAATGAAATTTTATTGAAACTAGCAGCGATTCTGGATCAACTGTTTGGATTAAACGAGGAAGCATCATCTAAAAACAGTCAGAATATGACATGTCAAGATCTGCTGAGTTTGAATGAACAGCTGTCTGGGATGTAAAGATGGAAGCTGTCAGTGGCTTCTAGGACCCCTTCTAATCCTGAAACTCTATGACCTAATGAAAATGACAGATTCCTGGAGAAGTTTGCCTGATCTATCTTTTTCCTGCCTCTTCCACAGACTGATACAGAGCTGTTAAAAAATTGAAAATACGGAGAGGTTGCTGGGACTGCAACCTATTCTGGAAGGTTCTTTGCTCCATAATTTAGTGCTAGTTAGCCCTGGTTTTCCCCCCAAACCATTGAGGATTAGTCCTGAAATTTTGCGTATGCAGTCAGGTCAGTTAAGTAAAAGTGAAGGAGTTAGTTCAAAAAGCACCTGCTGAGGGTCTTGTATGTCTGGGTGCAATCTAAGAGTGGGGGACTCAAGGACTGTGGGGGTACAGTGATCTGAGTGATTCATCATCAGTAGTGAATAGTGCCATGAAAACCAATGATTATAGCCGGGAGCCCCCTGGAAGGACAGCAGTGTGTAGCAGGAGAGAGTGACCACAGGTTAGGGAAAGCTCTGCTAAGGCGGCCTCGCTTGAGCAAGTTTCCAGTGTGTGCAGGATCTCACCAGTGGGAAAAGGCATCATAGGCAAATACTGCATGTGGGCCAAGAAGCAAATCTGTGCGCCAAATGGTATATCAGAGGAGTTGGGGCTGGAGGAACAGATAGCTAAGAAAGGTCTAGCGAACAAAGTGGTGTGACATGAGACTGGCTATGAGGACTCTTTCTTCCATCCTACGGAGCTTTGCCATTATCCTACAGAGACTTCAGCTACCTGTGGCCCTTTAATAAGGTAATCTTATTACCTTTTGGTGAGCAAATGGAGGATGGATTGGAGGAGTGTGACTGAGTATGTACACATGTGAGTGGACATGTTCAAGAATGCGTGCTCTAGATCAAATAAAGTACAAGGCCCAGGGATGGGAGGAGCTTTTCCAGGTAGCCATTGTCTTAATCTGTTTCTAAACCAAGCCTCTATTCCTTATTGTTTTAGTTACATCTGGTAGAGTAAAACATCATCTGTTGAAGATGCTCTCTTTGGCAAAGCAGGAAGCTGTGGCCCTGAGCTTGACGTCTCTTGCCCAAGGCCACATGAGCTAGCATCCCTTTGATTTCTTGGCTCTTGATCCAGTATTCTCTTCCTAGTGTCATTCTGCTTTTCAGATGCTCTGAGACCCACAGGACAAAGTCAAAGAAGATGATCAAGGACATTTTAGCAAGCTGGACACAATGGCCTTTCTTTCCCAGCAGGCACCCAGCATGCGACATGCCTAGGACATCTGGACTCCTGTATGCCTCACTTGAAAAGCTCGTGGTTATACCATTTTGCTAGAGTTCCTTCTCAGTGGCTTCTGTGCAGAAAAGGCCATGCTTCCTCCTTGTTCATGTAGTGTCCAACGCAGCAGGTTTAGCACCATGTGCTCTGGGAGTCTGTGGACCCCTTGAGCCATTGCTTTTGGCTTCCTGGTTGTAGTTTCTGTGCCTTGCTTTGTACCTGATATATATATATATATATATATATATATATATATATATATATATATAATACATGTATACATGTATATTATATGTATAATATATATACATATATATGTATATATTGTAATATAATTTATTTAGTATAGGATCTCACTATGTAGATCAGACTCGCTATGATTCTCCTGTTTTCAGCCTCCGAACGACTGTGATTACAGGCATGCACTGTGGGCAGGGCCAGCACAGCAAATGGGGGATCAAACCCTGGTCCCTGCTCTCTACCTAAGCAGGTACTTTAAACTGCTGTGCTATCTGACTGGTCCTATAACAAAATATTTGATGAATAAGTTGGTAAATATTTAAATCAAAAGTTAGGCCCTGAATCCTTCTGTACAAATCTATTATGAGGTTGTTTGGGCTCTGGCTAAATGGTTTTCTTATGTCATATATGGGATTGATGGTGGTTTTCTAAGTAGAAAAGCATTAGGCTTGCTAAGTCTTCTACATGCTTCTTTTCTCTAAAGCCCAGTGACATGGTGACTTCTGGGTTCATTGTTCTTTTGTATTGCGCTGACGCTAGGAAATTCATTGCTGCTGGACACTTCCCACTGGACACTTTTATCCTGGAAGATTTTATTTTTTTTAATAAAAATGAAAACTACACTAAAGCTGTTCCTACAGTTTAGATTTGTTTAGGGCAGTGGCTCTCAACCTTTCCAATGCTGTGACCCCGCAATACAGTTCCTCATGTTGTGGTGACCTCAAAACAAAAAATAATTTTGGTGGCTACTTCAAAACTATAATTTTGCTACAGTTACAATTTCTGATGGCTTTAGGTGACCACTGTGTTTTGGTTGTTCGAACCCTGCCAGTCATGACCCACAGGTTGAGAACTGCTGGTTTAGGGCCTTGGGGAAGAAAAATTGTTTAAAAAATTTTTTTTCTACCTTCTGTCAAATTCTATCCTTGTTTAATCTTGTTTAAACAATTAGAATCACCTTAAGGAGGTGAGCCACCATGGGGCAGGGGCTGGGAACTATAACAGCCAGGTTCTCTTCTCTCAAGGTTGCTGGCTCTTTGTGTTAAAGAGGGATACTTACATTTTTCTGCACTTGACTGAAGCTCTCCGGCCTGAGTCAGACAAAGCTGAGAGAGGCTGACCCTGGGCCTGGATGGAAGGGTTGCTGGGTATCTTAGTTACATTTCACTCATTGCTGGGACAAATACCTGACACTCAAAATGAAGGAAGGAAAGATTTATTTAGCTCACAGTTTGTGGAGGTTTCAGTCCATATTCTTCTGGTCCAAGGCTGAGTGGAACAGGTCAGAGAGCATCCAGTTCATGGCAGCAGAACAGCAACAAAATGATGACAGAGGCAGCCAACCAAACAGGGCAGCAGAGCAACAGCTCTAGTCTGTCTCTCTGTCTCTCTTTTTAATAATTACATTTAGGCTCTCTACCTCAGCCTACCCATCTTAGGCTACACTCATAATCCCAGAAGTACTCATACTATAATCCCATCATATTAAAACACATAATCCCAATGACTTATGAATCTTGTTTCAATCTATAGAAGTCCCTGCCCCAGGACTGCATGAGGCTTTGGGAGGACAACTAGACATAAGCCATAACATTCTGCCCCTGGACCCCCAAAGTCTCATATAGATCGTTTTGTACAAAAGACATTTTAGTCCATATGGAAGAGTTGCCAAAGTCCCAACAGTTTCAGCATTGCTGAAAAGTTCAAATTCCAAGTCTCCTCCAAGATCTAAGGCAAACTCTCAACTGTGAGCCCCAGTACAATAGAAAAGTTAAACATGTCCAACATTCAAAGGCATAAGATAAATATTACAATTCCAAAAGTTGCAAACAACAGGATAATACAAAACACTGGGACCAACATATGTCCAAAATCCATCAGGGTAAACATTAAATCCCGTAGTTCCAACTGGAACATCTAAAACAGTCTGCACTGAGTTGTGAGCTCCAAAGGCTTTACATGGCTCCGTCCCTACAGCACTCTTGGTGGCAGTTTCCATGGTTTCTCTCTTAGGCCAGCTTTGCTCCCTCTTTGCATGATCCACATTCCTGGCGTTTCCAAACTTCTGGAGTTTCAATTGAATAGACTTCTCACTCTCTGCTTCACACATTGCCGTCTCAGGCACACACTGCCTGGTCTCCCAGGCCTTCTTCTGAAATCGAGGTGGAAGCCTTCTTAAACTAACAGCTCTTGCATTCTGAATGCATCTAAAACTAATGCCATGTGGATGACACAAAGCTTTGCTGCCAGCTGGAGCAGTAACCAGGCTTTCTTCTGTCTTAGTTGTAGGGGTTGAGTGCCTAGACTGATGAACACTCTGACCTTGATTCTGAGGAATGAATTCTCCATGCTGGCGCCATTTTGGAACCTGGTTTGGCTGCTGCTGCCACTCTGGTACTTGGGTCTCTGTGGCTTCCTTTTCAAGGCAAAACCTCTCTCCCTTGCAATTCTGAGGCTGCAAAGGGTGGAGAGCTGCCACCTCTTGTGATACTCTCAAGCCATCTTTTTGATTCTTTGGTTCCTTTCCAGCAAAGGAGATTCTTTTAGCTCCATCTTTGCAGTCCAAAGCTTTCCTGGTGTTTCCTTTCTGGCCAAACTCACATTTTAAGTCATTCTGCTTGGCTCTTTGCTCTTGATTTTCAACATAAATCTGGATAAAAGCTACCAATAATAGCCATGCCACCACCCCAATAGTTCGCTGCTTTGAAATATCTCTTGAAAGATTAATCAGCCTGCCATGCTTAATCTCGGTCTTAGGCAAAGTCTCTGGGCATGAGCAAAATTCTGACAGACTTTCAGCTAATTCATAGCACAAATCATCTGGAGTCCAATGACCAATTCTATCCCTTTTCCCCCACAGAAACCTCCTCAGTCTGGTCTTTACAGGAAGGCCTTCTGTCAGTCTTCTGGTCTAAGCTCTGACCAGAATCTCCCAAACAGAACAGCCAAGGCTTTTCCAGTGCTTTGCTTGTAGGTGACATCTCTGAACCTTTCCTATCTCTTCCCATAAGCCATTCCCAAAAGCTTGTAATCCACATTGTCAGGTATAACCATACTGACGACCACTCTTGGTACCAAATTCTGTCTTAGTTACTTTTCTCTCATTGCTCAGACAAATACCTGACACCCAAAATGAAGGAAGGAAAGGTTTATTTAGCTCACAGTTACTGCAGGCTTCAGTCCATATTTGGCTGGCCCAGGGCTGAGTGGAACAGGGCAGAGAGCATCCAGTTCATGGCAGTGGAATGACAACAATCACAACAGAGGCAACTGAATAGCCAGGAGAGCAGAGAGCAACAGCTATAGTCTGTCTCTCAGTGTCTCTTTAAATTCATTAGGCTCTCTGTATTAGCCTATCTACTCAGGCCACATCTATAATTCCCAGCAGTACTCAGAATATAATCTCATGAGTATTAAAACATATAATCTCAGTGGATCATGGATCAAGTTGCAAACTCTAGAAGTCCCCGCCCCATGACTCATGAGGATTTGGGGGAACAACTAGACATAAACCATAACACTGGGTCTCTTGTGGGCAGCAGGGGCTTTGGTCTGGAGAAGGGAGACTCCCTTGGTTTGAAGACATACAGACACCTTCTTTGCACTCTGGCTTCATTTTTTCTGGAGCCTTAGCTTTCTGAGAGCTGTTGGTGGCTCTTGAGATGGGGTAGCTCGTGGCAGGAGCTTATGCAAGATACTGAAGCCACGTGGTATTAGGTAGGGACAGAAGTGGCTATCTGGAGCTTGGGGAAGCCTGAGGATTGAGGAGCCATGACCTGGGCAGTGAACATTCCCTGTGGTGTGGAGGGGCTAAGTAGTCACATTTGTGCATCCTCTTGGAAGTGTAAGGAACTGAACCAGGGCATATTAAAAAATGGGTCCTCTTGACAATGGTCACTAACATGTCCTGAGCACCTTGGTTATACTGGGCACACTGCCTCCAGGGTACCTCCCATCCCTAGAAGGCTCTTCTTGCAGCATATACCATTATTTCCATTTATAGATTTGCAAGAGGCTTGGAGAGGTCAGCGTTAGTTGAAGAACTTGCCAAGAGGTGGGACCCAGACTGAGCTAAAGATCTTGTTCATTTTTATTATGTTTATCAAGGCAGGGGGCTGAAAAGTCACAAGAGTTTTCCAGAATGTCATGAAATATGATCTATTGAATTTATTCAAATAAGTAAGGAGCAATTTCCCCCAGGCAAACAAATGCTTGGATTCTGCATTGCATTACTGAGCAGCAAATGCAAGCAACCTCGGCCACGAAAACTGAAGCTGTTGAGAGATAGCTTCTGAGTTCTCTCGTTAATAGTTTGTATTCATCACTATCTTTTTTTTTTTTGTTGTTGCTTGTGTTAGTTCTGGCTAATGGGAAAACAGTAACAAGCACTACACATATGAAGTCTATCAAAAAAAAAAAAATCTGCGTGTTTAGAGGTTTTTAGTTCACTGGAAAAGTTGCTTACATTTGATTTAAGCAGTGTATTCCCCAGGCAGATTTGTCTCTGTAGAACCACTGATTCTGAGCCATATGGAGAATCAATAGTGAAAACAGGTGTGCATCAGGGAGCCATCCCAAAGTTTGGATTTTTCTTGCAAGTTCTGAAAGATGTTGCACACTATTTTGTAGGCAGTTAATTAATCTTCCATATCCTTTCTACTTAGGATACTATCGGAATTATTTGAAATGTTCAAGGACACCAATGGGCCCAGGAACTTGGGCTGAGATTTCTAGAGTAGGGGTGGGGGTGGAAAGGTATTATTTTCCTGAAGTCTTAGAAATTTTTGAAGACAATGGCCCAAGTGGGCCCCTGCACTACTGGGAATCACCTAGTAAACTGTATCTTCTTGGAAAGTTCTCTGACAGGCACAGGCTCACAGATCATTTCTCATGCCTTGCAAACCTTCTCCCACAGAGAGGACAAGAGTGCCTTAGTGACTTTTCCTGGCATCGTTTCTTATCTGGGCATAGAAGGCATGAACGCCACTGATTTCTAGTGTTTAGAAGGATCAGTGCTCTTTCTACTTTTGTTGTATTGCTATCATTACACAGAAGGTCAGCTCTGTGAACAAAATGTCTGTGTCCCTTTGGAAGGTATGGATGAGTGATTAAGCTGGTTGAGAGAATGATATCAAAACTGTAATAGTAGCAATGTAGATTTCCAAATTATTTCTAATTTTAAGTTTCCGTGTTGTGTAAGGACCGGGCTCCGGAGGCTAGGGCATTAATGAAATTATTGTGCTCCACTTTGTGCTAGTGAGAAAGAACAAATATTCAACAACAACAAAAATAATAGTAATATGATCTTGGTTTGGGTGGAGACCTTGGAATTTCAGAGATGGAGAGCATATGGAATGTATTCGTAACTTTATATAAGACCCTATAAACTGATTGGGTTCAGATGAGAAACATTTGTCAGCAAAGTTCTCATTACTGGGTGTGGTGGGGTCTGGCTTGGGCTTTTCCTGGGGGGGCTGCCTTAGAAGATGAGACACTACTGTTAGCTGTAGCAGTGGGGAGAACACTCCAGAGAATTCTCCTCATCTTCCTGTGTTCCAGGTCAAGGAATGGTTGAAATGGCTTAAATTGTTCACTTGAGCCTATCATAAGGAAGGGTTGATGGATTCAAAAGAAAATGTTAAGTACTCAGAAAAAGACCTGCTCCAACTATAGGTCATGAGAATTTTGGATTATAAATTCATTCCTTGGTGGCCCTCACTGTTCCATTGCCAGTAATGGGATGTGGACTTTGGTGAAGTTATTGTAGGTTTGGGAAATCCAGAAGATAATGTATGATGAGTTTCAAATTCCGATGGTTGGTTGCTATAAACTGCTACAGTTTGGGTGCTATGCACGTAATAGCAATGCTCTGCCCATCTAGTACTTGGGTGGAGCATCCCTTGGATGATAAGACAAACTGACAGTGGCTACAAGTGTGATTTGGAAAAGAGGAAGTTGAAGGTTTTCCCTTAGGATTCTGTCCCTGGGATTTATTGCTTCTTTGTGGTTTGGCTTCTCTAGTTGGGTGGCCTTGGTGAGCTGCTGTCTTTATTCAGTTTCCTTGTTTCTATTTTAAGCGTCACTGCTACCATTATTGCATATTCTAGTGGAGCAGTTTGCAAATATTTAAAAATGAAATTGAGTTAAAGCCTTATCAAATAACTATGTTTGCCATATTTCAAGAGTAGTTCTAGCATATGCAGAATATTAACAAAGTCAGTCTGTTTTCAGCAGGTTTCTTCTTTGTCATGTGAATTGTTCTTTTAAAGTTTTGTTTGACATAGGCCAGCTTTGTGGAAATTGTCTGGGTATTGCTAATAGGCTTCAAGGAGACTGGAGGGAAGAGTGTTTGGATTGGAAGCAATGGTGGGAAAATGGGTTAATAATGAAGGGGTGATATTCAGATGGATGATGTAATAATCGCTATTATTGTGAGGCAGTTGTCATCCTTACGTGACATGTATGTCACTAATAGAAACACAGGTATGCCTAAATCTAGGGCAAGAGGCAGGGGAGCTTGTATTTTTTATCTTGTCAAAACAGAAGGGCTTCCTGGAGGAGAAGGGAATTGGGAAAGATGGACAGGAAGAATCTGACTGAGAAAGCGCATAACTGCAGGGCCTCCCCCTGTGGGGCTACTGTTTTTGATCCTATGCATCTTTTAAGATTGTCATCATCTCTGCTGGTCTTTGTTCTAGCTCACATATTCCAAGTTATGCTAACGTATAGCAAGACTAGCTCTCCCTCCACGGCTCAGCCGGCTGTTCCTCACAGACTCTGGTCCTCAACCTTTCACCTGCATCTCAGCCATTGGTCATCATTCCGCCATGTATAGGGCTTCTCCAAGTGCATGATCAGTTGGGACCTCACAGTCAATCTGTGCAGAATAAAATATTCTTATTTTTCCTCCCTTTTCTTCTCTCCTAACATCCAGGTTTACCCTGAAATTTCACATTCTTTAATTTTATTCCTGCCACTACCAGTATAATCCTCTTTGGAGAACAATTACTAATGTGCTACCATGGCTGTATTTCCCGCTGTCCTACCCCCATGTTCCTTTTTCATGTTTCAGGCTTGAATAGCCTTTCATATATAGTCTACTTTAGTGATATTCACAAAATGCTTAACATGTATGCAAGATTTAGCAGTAAAAAATGCGTACCATATTATGCTGCATCGAACTACATTTGAGATGCGTATGCTCTTGAATACAAAGTTGTAAAGCACAAATAATGGAACAAAGGGGAGACAAGCCGGGCGTGGTGGCGCACGCCTGTAATCCCAGCACTCGGGAGGCTGAGGCAGGAGGATCGATGCGAGTTCGAGACCAGCCTGGGCTACAAAAGTGAGCTCAAGGCCAGCCTGAACTGCATAGTGAGACCCTGTCTCAAAAAGACAAAAAAAAAAAAAAAAAAAAGGGGAGACAGATTTATATAAAGGAACATGGAGGAAGACATTCTGGGTGTAAGAGACAGTGGTCTATTTGCTGAAGGAGGAGCCAGAAGGCATTGCTAGTCAATGATAAGCTTACACTGAAACGTAATCCTGTATACCCTGGTTAAGGACTTAGGCACGTCTTCCACCATCTTTGAGCCTGAGTATTAATCTCATTTAAAGAAATAAGAATTAAGAACTAGAGCATATCTGTGATTCCTCTTGGGGAACAATGTGACTAACCATTCTACTGACTTTTGGTCATTTGCCAACTCTGCCCAAGTGTTTAAGTTGGTGTGATGATTGGTGATTTAGTTTTGAAAATTAACAATTCAATAAATTCCTTGGAATTTGGAGTTTTGAGGTAGTAAACACTGCCATAAACAGACCAGTGTACATTAATTCAACAAATGCATGAGTTAAATGCTTCTTTACAACTAATAGGCATCACCATTCTTTAAAATTTATTATTGTTATTATTATTATTATTATTATTAGTAGTAGTAGTAGTAGTAGTAGCCGTAGTAGTACCAGGGATCAAACTCAGGACTTTGTGCTTGCCAGGCGGGCACTTTGCTGCTGAGCTTTCTCCCTTGGCCTGGCATCACCTTTCTTGTGAATGATGGTGATGTTTGTGCTGGTCACCAAGACAGGTGTGCCTGCAAGGTCCCTGACCCAGAGCAATACTGAGTCACCACTTGTGATCTTGTAAGAATGCAGCTTTTACGATGTGCTCTAAAATCTCAAAGTTCCACTGCAGCCCTTATTCATAATGCTCTTAGTAGTGTTTCAAAGGGCTAAGGCACCACATACCATGTTAGCCCATCAGATAAAGCCTAGGGTGTGGATATTAAGGTCTGAAAATGATAGGATGCAGGAAGATTATTCTCACCCCAAGCACAGGCTTTTGGCAATTTTGTTTCAGAGTATTTATTAATTTGTGTCATAAGATAAATTATGAGATCAAAACAACTTCAACTTTAAATATTATTTAGAGTTTTTTTTAAAGATTGCTAGTGTTGGTACATAGCCTAATTTCTCTGATTTATTAAATGCCAAAATATTAGTTTTGAGGAGTAATGCTATGGGTCTGGGAATCATCCCAGGAAAATAAATCGTATGTTTTAAAATTCTTCCTAAACCTGGGAAGACTTATTATCATCATGGATAATAAATTTGGTCAGCCTAAAAAGTCTAGGAAAAGATTAATTTTGGTTCCAAGACAAGATTAATAAATGGAAATCCTTCACTTTGCGCATTCTTGGCTTTTCCAGCCAAGCTAATTTGCTCTCAACATCATCTCTATCTATTCAACTTTCTTTCTCCTCCACCTCTACCAGAGTTGATCTCTAGTAGACTTGAACTTCCCCTTCCCTCCATGGAAATGTGTCATCAGTGTCTTCCCAAATGCATTCCATCTGGAACTTTCCCATGATCAGGATATCCCCCTGGTATATCACACAATTGTGTGATAGTGAGCAAAACTCTTAACCTCTTTGCCTCCTTCTGTGTTTAATCTTAGAGTGGAAGAGTAGAATACTAAGAACTTGTCGAGGCCTCAAAGCTATGGTTCAACATGTGGAAAATGGCATGCATTTCTCTTCTTTTGTAAAAGCTAGCTTGCAGAATCAGTTAAAAGGGAAAAGAAAGAGCACTCTGGCTTTGTCTAAACAGAAATAAAGCATAGAAAGAAGAAAAACATTTCCATCTCTCTTTGTACAATGGACTATTATCAACTTTAGATAAAGTTTTCTTTGTTCTTCCTGATAGATACAGGAACAAGGTCATTCTGACTACTTCTGCTCCTTTGAGACCTCCTCCCCACTTAGGTCATCCTGAGGTAAGCCCTGTTATTAGGTCAAACGATGGAATGGCTTTTCAATAGGTCAGAATGATTTAGTAGTGGGAAATTTCACAGTAAGCTGAATACAAAAATCTTTAGTTAATGTTGCTTCCTTGGTCTTGCCAATGTTTTCATCCTTTCTACCCCTACCATATCTCTTTGACCAACCCACACACTTCTATTCATCTTTTCAGAATTTATTCAGGTACAGGCTTTATCTCTGCAGGCTTCTTGGATCTGTTGAACTCTCACGTCACTACATGTGCACCCCTTGTTGTGTTCCTTGAAGTCGAGGTACCAGTGGGGAATAGATAGCACACTCAGGTGGGGGAATATTAAGGAGAGTTTAATGTGAGCACCACGCATAAAGATGTGTTTGAAATGAAAGAAAGCTAGCAAGGGGGCTAACAGTAGGCAGCCACAGCATGCTGAAGGCCTGAAGAGGAAAGGCATTGCTGTAGCCTTGAGAGAGTCACAGGAAGCCAAGAGAGGCTTCCACGGAGGAGATGTGGCTTTCAGGAGGGCAATGCAGCTACTTCCAACCCTCAGGCAGGCAAGGAGGAAGAGAGGCCAGAAATGCTCTGTCCTTTCTATCTTCTTGTTCTGTTGTCTCTGCTTCTGCTTCTCATTTACAAAATCCAATCGGAAGCCAGGGAGCAAGGAGCCTGTTGTCCTCACAGGGACAGAGCCAGATAGAGGGGCTCTACTGAGGTCAGAGAGGCGTGTGTCAGGAAATGCCTGGAACAGCACTGGTGACCTTCCTGCCAACTTCTGCTCTTCTTAAATTTCCATTTGTGTCTCAAAGGGGGAGGGAAATCTGGCAGAATCAGGTAATTTATCCTTTGTGAGGATAAATTTGGAATTTGTTTCCACTAGTGGCTCACAGGGAATGTGTGCCTTCAACTTTACTGGCTATGGCAGCAATTATTAGTATTGTAAGACATTAGATTCAGGTATAAAGAAATAAAATGTTAGAGATTCAGCTACAGCCACTAACCCCAAACTCTTTTATCCTTTATTTTCACAGATAACCATTTTTCTAAAATGTGATGTCAGCTCTCCAGTGCAGCAAGCAGGCCCATGCCCCATGCCGGGTACACAGTGCCCCGCTCACCCCCATTCCCACACAAAGCGGGACCATCTACCAACTCCAAGCCAGCCCTACATATTACTTCCCCTTGGAATGGGGCAGCATAGGCAAGGACTTTTCAATCAAGCTGCTCCTGGGCAAGGAAAATTCTCAGAAAGAGAAGGGAGCAGGCAGACCCCACAGCTGTCATCAGGTCCCACAGCTCACTTGAACCTCTGCCCCATGCCAAGCCTAGCAGAGTTGGAGGGCTGATCTTATTGCCTATCCATCAGCAGGAACGAGGACATGCCTCTGGTTGGCTGCTAACCACAGTTTGAGATGAAAGGACAGAAGGACCGTTGGTGCAAGGAGATCATAAGTCAACCACAGACCCTAAACCTAGATAGAAAAATACCATGACTGGCTGTACTCCAAGATGGCAGGTCTTGGAAAGAATCTACCTATTAAAAATACAGAAAATTTTTCTTTGACTCAATCTTTAAAACTTTTTATTATTTTTTGATCTTTTCTTCATTGCTTTTTAAAAAGGGAGTTGGGGTTTCTTCCTTTCTCTTCTGCCTCTCTTTAGTATCTTTCCCCCTCTTTTCTTTCTTTCTTTCTTTCTTTCTTTCTTTCTTTCTTTCTTTCTTTCTTTCTTT